>JAOBYE010177551.1:0-17915 GCA_025403585.1 Parazoanthus swiftii
CCCCCCCCCCCCCCCCCCCCCCCCCCCCCCCCCCCCCCCCCCCCCCCCCCCCCCCCCCCCCCCCCCCCCCCCAAGCCTTGGCATTTTATGCCTGGTACTTCTGAGCTTAGTCAGTGTGTAGTTACTCCTAGTTGTTGAAATGCTGCCTCAATAAAATCAATTTCATTGCTTGAAATCTGACCGTCATTTCACATGAGGTACAAAACAGTGACAGCCAGAGATACAGTGTAGTATAAGCCACCAGGTTGACCTCATCCATTGTATAGGGGTGATCATTTAAAATATTTTTATTTTAAAGTAAATATGAGGGAAACTTTTGGGGACTTTGATTGATGACCGTTATTTGCATAGATTAAGTATATGCAAGCCTGACTATGTCATGAAAAAAAAATAACTACAACTTGAATACTTATATTGATGCAGGACTAAAGGCCATTAGAAATATACAGTCAAACCTCTCATAGGTTATCACTTAGAGACTAGAAAAAAAGTTCAGTTTACGAGTGATGGTTGCCTAAGAGAACAATCACCAGGGGATGATCTTTAATACACAATCAGATTCTTTTACTGATGTTGGCTACCACAAGTGTTAGTTGAGTAGTTATTTATCTGTATTTTTCGTAGCTTTTGGCCACCTGTACAGCTCAATAGATATTGCCGATTATGAGCAACATGGAAAGTCTCCTCGAAACCGTCCTTTGGCAAATGAAATTACATATTTTACTTCTAAACAAAATTTGATGTTTTTCAGGCAAAAAGAACTTTTCACAGAGTATCCAGTTTTCACAAATTTCTGCTGCGTAGGGAAAATTCAGCGTTGTATTTTAATTGAAACTGGTGAAGTATTTTTAAGTCCTGTGTATTAGAATACACAGATGAGTTGGCTTGTAAGTAGCCCTTTGATTCATTACTCCGTGGCATTGTTTAATTTTATTCAGAATCCAGATCAGTTTGATACACAAATAGCGTGTCAGGGATATTTGGTAGCGAACGACTTCAGTTATTTTAGAACTGAGTCAAGGGAATTTAAAGTTTCTAAGCGATTTAGGGAAGAACTAATCCCAGACACTAAATCAGTTGTTCGAAGATTAGACAGGCAATTGATATAATAGAGAACACTTGTTGCCGTTAAAACAAATAAAATGCATGCTTATATAAACATCACTCGACGAAAGAACAAAGATGAACTTGCATACTTGGCACTTTATCTCCCATTGGATTAATTCAGTTTTGATTCAAATTTCAAATAGCCTTATGCAGAATAGGAGAAGGAAAAAGTGAAGTTTCAAATAGCCTTATTCAGAATAGGAGGAGGCAAAAGTGAAGGGGGGAGGAAGGCGAGGGGGTGGGGTGTTTGAAAGTGTCTGCGCCATATAAAAATTTCTTTTAAGCCCACCGTACATGTGAGGAAAGAGCTGAATGGTTGGTCGATCAAGCTTGGCCAGATTTTCACGACTGCCGCACACATTATGGAGTTTTCCTCGAGAGACAAAAAAAAAATTCCAATATGCTTGATTGTATCCTCATGGCCTCGTGAGGCAAATTTCTCATCAAAACGGTGCCGCACAAGTGAGAAAGCGGCCGAGCAAAATGCCTCGCGAGGCAATTTGCTCCTATCTTTCCTCACGTGTGCGGCGGTCTTAAAGAACGAAGTGTTAGATGTAGTTATAGAAAAACAAAAATGTCTGAGTTTTCCTAGAATTTGTTAATCCAAGGCAACCAGTATCTGAGTGACATATCATCCGGAAAAGTTTTATCTGATTTTTTTTTGTGTATTTGAAATACTTAAATAAATTCTGTGAAATGTTAGTTCTTACTAATAAAAATTCACTTCAACAGTTTTCCGCTAACTTGAAGTAAACATGGCCTTTTTTAGAAAATTGAAGAAGGCGGCCGTCGAACTGTGGTCATAATTAGCTTGGTTAATAAATATTGTCTTTGCATTAATTTAATTAATTAGCACAGTAGTTTAGCATGGGTAGCGTTAAAGCTAGTGGATTTATAGAACGCGCATACCTCCTTCTCCCCCGTCTTCACAGACAGAAAAAACCCTAAAAAAGTCCAGTCTAAATAGGATTAACTAATTAAGTTTTCCAGCGCTGAGCTAAACAAAAATCTTTCATAACTGATTACCTGAACTTCATTTACAGAGCCCTTGAAGATAATCCTTTGATGTGTGGCTGTGAGCTGAAAGAAGGCTTGAGTGATCTCAATGGAACAGACGTTGATATATCCGGCACTTGCCAATACGGGGAGAAAGGAAAGATTGAGGATTTGTCGACGTTTGTGTGAATAAACTCAGGGTGTCGATATAAAATAAAATGAATCTGCAAAAACAAATCATTTCTCTTTGACCCTTGCTCTTTCTACATGTAACATTTATGCTCTAAACGTAACAATAATTAGCTCTAAATGTAATAAAGTTTCTAAGCCGGGGGTGTTATACAGTTTAACGTTAAGTGTGATACACTGATAAACAGTAAATGCAGCACAATTCAAAAATAAATGTGATAAACTGAATATAGTTTCAATAAGGTGAGGTGAAAGCAAAGAGTGGCATATCAACCAAACGTTTCCGGGACGGTACTTAAACACCAAAATATTCCAATGAAAGATCAGGTAGTAAGTCACGTCACCAAGAAATTGCCTCAATATGCTTTCTTTCTTACCTATTTGACCGATTTAAATAGGGAACTAAAAACTATAAACCCTAAAAGGATGACGTTATAAGTCAAGTGTTTTTAATAATGCTTCATTTGAGCTGCTTTTTTAGCTATTTTGTCTGACTCGAATGTTGTATGTGTGAACAGAATTCGACCTAGGTCTCTGCCTTCTAATGGCATTTATTAACAGCAACAACCTGTTGATAAGCGACAAGTAAAATGCTGGAGCTCTTTTACGATAATATTTACGATAATATCGATCTTTGGTTCATTGTTAACAGGCCAATCACGCAATCATGTTATTTAGAATGGGATTTTTAAACCCTCCATTCCAATCACAGATCTAGTTAGCTTAGACTAATGCCCATCGCTACGATGTACAAAGAATATCCAATAATCGGAATAGCTTTAAGTATTTTATTTAAGGAGCGTCTACCTCTGTTCAGTTCCATGACACAGCAGTTTGACAAAATCTATAATGCTTTCTTAAGTTGCATTAATTTTCTAAGTAATTAACTGGCGTTCACCATTTTTCTGCGGCACTTTTTTGCTTCACATTACGCACAATTATAAATGTTATAAAAGCTCTTTTCAGCAAAAACCGCAAAAATGGTTCTTTTGATTAAACAGGGCATTTCATTATTCTTTCAAGCAGCCATCGATAACCTCACAGAAAAATAATGTATAAGCTGAAGCTAAAAAATTCTTTCATGTCTTTCTGCTTTCTCTCTTCTTTTTTTTATATAGAACGTCTATTTCTTGCATGATGCGTAATGTTTTAATTGTTTTCAGTTTCTCAACCTCAAATGCTTTCAAATAATTCTTGCTCAATAGTCATTGAATTGTGATTGTGTTTGTTCAAAGGATGTGCTCAACATCTGCCTCGGCTCATACATGTACCAAAATGCATTTCTATTGCATTTGTCTGTTTACCAGAATCAATGTGAAATTGCACTGTTCCCTCCTGTTTAATGGCAGTTTTCCCCTCCAAACGTCAATAGAGTACTGAAGTGTGACGTCATGTCGTCACAGCGACCAAAATTACTGTTCTAAACAAACTCAGACATTAGCGTTGCGTGCATTGAATTCCTCGACGTCGCTGTTTTGTCTACTCTCACTGTTCCGTAAATCAAAGACAATTCTCCAACTTCTTTGTAAAAAGAGTATTCATAGCCATATTTTGAATTATAAGAGGTGTATTCAACTCGAAGAACAGCTAATTAGCTCCAAAAATGACGCAGTGCTTCGATCCGGAGTGCAACCATGCATCGGAGGGGTAATCCTCGGTGTAAAAACCACACAACTGACGTCACACAAGTGTACTGTTGTTGAGTGTGGATGTTGTGCAAATGGGTACACATACTATTGTTTTAGTAGATTGGTAGATCGGTGGATGAATAGATCGGTAGATCAGTGGATCGGTAGATCAGTGGATCGATAGATCAATAAATCGATAGATCAGTAGATCGATGGAACAGTAGATCGATAGATCAGTAGATCGATAGATCGATAGATTAGTAGATCGATGGATCGGTAGATCGGTAGATTGGTAGATCGGTAGATCGATGGATCGGTAGATCGATAGATCAATGGATCGCTAGATCGATGGATCGGTAGATCGATGGATCAGTAGATAGATAGATCAGTAGATCAATAACGGTCATCAATGGATCTGGCCGAGCCAGAGTGGACACGAGTTTTGTATAATTAAGATGGCAGCAATGCGACTCGAAAACCTATTGCTCTTACTGTTTTTTTTTTTTTGGTTTACCTGACATCTCCGGTGTCTCAAGTCAAGGTGAACTTGTAATAGAAAATACCAATGAAGAAGTCATTTGTGAGGTTTTTACACCGAGGATGTGCCCATCGGAGTCACATACTTGTCGCTATTTTTGTTTCCCAAGCAGAAAGTCAAAAAAGAAGGAGTTTGAACGATGGAAGAAACTGGTAAGGTAGGTTAACCAATTGATTCTTTGATTGACAAAAAATATATTGACTAATTAAAATCGAAAATTTATCGCTAGATTTCTGTTCGCGCGAGCTGCACGTTCGATTGATCGCACGCCATTTTAACTCTCATTCAGATATCTAGAGTTACTTGGTTGCACGCACTTCTAAATTTGCAACAAATTAACTTGAATCAATGGTATTCCAACTCACATTAACTGAACGAATGAAATTAAAACAGTAAGCGGGTAGCACTTATCGTTTTTGCGAACATTATTGAGGAAAAATAAAAATCTCGATCGTCACTTATAAACATATGTAGCAGATTTGTATATATCTGCGATCTCAAAAGTTTTTTTTCTCAACACTTATAATAAACACTACCAATTGAATGTTTCTTGCAGGAGAGGGGATAGAGACCCGAAAGAAACGGACAGAATCTGTAGCTGTCATTTTAAAGACGGGCTACGAATTAACGGCCCAACAATATTCAAGCGAAACCAAAACAAACTATTTGCATCCAGTGGCTATCAGCCGTCCAAAAAGAAAGCAAAAAAGAATAATTTGCGCCAACAACGGTCCAAGAACTGGTGCAAGAATACATAGAAAGGAAAGAAAAAAGTAAATAAAATGTCTGCCAAAGAAAAGATTCCAACGACACAGATAATTCTTGAGGCCGAACTAGATGCAGTAGAAAGGAAAATCATCAGCGTCAAGAAGAAGCCCTCTACACGAAAGATCGCTACTCTGCATGTAAACTATGTAAACTAGATGCAGAGGCTCTGTGAATGGAAACGGGCCTACCAACGAAGGAGGTATTCCAAATCGTTGTGAATCATGCTTTCAGGTTTAAAGACTCTATAGTGTATTATGCAGGATGGAAGGTTGAGTCAGTACCATTTGAGGACCAAGTATTCGTAACATTGATGAAACTGAGGCAAAACTACACAAATCTTTATTTGGCCAAGTTATTAAAGTGAAGTGGTGGTGCTATCTCGATCATTATATCTACTTTCATTCATGTTTTATATTCAATTCTGTTTAATGTTTTAATGATTTAATGACTTCAATTCCTACTAAACAAAGTAACTCGTTGTGTGCTCCATCATCTTTTTCTGAATTCAACAGTTGCAGGATAGTTATTGATTGTACTGATCTCGAGATTGCCACGCCTAAATTTATGAGCTTATACAGAATGTCATTTATTCAAGTTATCGAGGCATGAATTCATTTAAGGTCATAGTGAGGGTTGCACCAAATGCTGTCATCATCTACATAAGCAAATTGTTCCAGGGATCTATATCCGATAATAAAATTGTACTGAAATCAGGACTATTGCAACACATGCAAACAGGAGACCTGATACTGGGTTTTCTTATCCAGGACATTGTCCCAAATGGAGTATCCGTCAACATCCCACCATTCCTTGAAAATGGAAAGTTCACGGTAAGTGAGGCGAAGGCAACAAAGAACATTGCAAAGTGTAGGATACATGTGGAACGTGCAAATGCAAGACTCAAGGATTTAAAAATTTTAAGTTTTATTCCTCCATATTTGAGAAGCTACACAGACAAAGTGTTGCAACTTTGTGCAGCCCTAGTTAATGTACAGTTCCCTCTAGTCAAGGAGGGCTGTGAGGATACAATTTTTGAATAAGAACAGAAGGAGATGATGATGTTATGACCGCCCTGAGGAGTTGTTTAGCAAATGACATTCAAATTAACTGAGATCTACTGAGGACTCTCTCGAGTAAAAAAAAGGGAGATCTACAATTTATTTCTATGGACTTGGCTGTCTTTTTACAAACATAATCAATATGTGACTTCCAGCTTAAGCTACTGTCGAAAGCAAACTCCTAAAAATTTTACATCGGTTTGTTCACTGAGAATTTGGTTATTGTAACACACTGACAAGTTAGTTTTTGTTTTCTTAAACAGCCAGAAGAGAACGAAACGAGCAAGGTTTGAAATACCGCCATCGCTTTTCAGTGCAAACTCAAGGTTATTGTATTACACTGACAAATTAGTCTTTGTTTTTTTAAGTAATGTTAGAGTTACTGCAAAAAATTTGAGCAAAGTAAAATAATTCCCCCTTGCGAAAAGATGATCGTTTTTTCTTTGATGGTGCTGTTTAGCTTCAATGGCCAGTTGATGAGGAGGTAAGATATCAAACGCAAAAATTTGGCGTTCGTCTCGGCAATAATATCATATTCTAAGCGACACTCGAAATAACGGATTGTTTATTTTAAACCCTCGTATACAACGGCAATCATCCCAACCTCCAACCCCAAAAACATGTTGTCTCAGACAACTTTACATCGTTAGGTCATCATAGAAGTTTTCCATTACTTTGAATTCATACTTACGCCAAATCACTTGTACCCAGTTCAAATGTAGGTGGCGTGTGATCCCCGGCGAGTACGCTATTCCTAGTTCGTCCATTTCGAAGGTCTTGACTCTTGAGTTCAAAAAATGAGCACGATGTTTAAGTAAGTTTATCAGTTGAAAGCACAAGAACGTACCAGAAAGTAATACATTGTTAACTAAAAACGGTTTGTATTTCAAGTTTGTTAAATATCAGAGAAAGTGGATGATTAAACGTGTGACTTGCACTCTATATTTAGCTACTTTGTTTCGTTACAACAACAACAAAAAGTGGTGGCTACGGGTATAAAGCAAACTTTACAGGCAGACGTGCAGCTTCGAAATATACCTACTCGCAACTGGAATTCAAGCCGCAATCGTTTGAGCGTCGAAGAAACTTTAAATAAATTATCAGACACGTTTTATTTTCCAGCAGAGGGTATTCGCTGCTGGCTTTTTTCAAAATCTTATCCGTAGTCAGTTTTGTAGCAAATCAAAGGCCCAACATCAAGTAACTTTTTTACGCACGCAAACTGAGCTTGATACACGTGTGTGCTTGATTTGCCATCATACAAAACTCGCCAAATTTCTTTCTTGCGGTCGATTATAACTGGAGAGTTTCAGGCTATCTTTGTGTTCCCTGGCATATCAAAACAGAGCAGGGTAATGTCTAAGTAGAAACCTTTCCAAAATTGATGCAACCAGTTAACAAATACGCATACATAATTTGTCCGGTGTTTGCAGCGTAGCTAGCGTAGCGTAACTTTTGGCAAGAAGAGACTTGAATTGTTTAGTCAGTTACATTGTTTAGTATTTCTCAACTCATGTAGATGTTATGAGTAATTCAGAAAAATATATTTACAGTAATTGTCCAATGTTTACAACGCCGTCAACTTGAAACTAGAACAGACTTGAATTGTTTAGTCAATGTTTAGTATTTGTTAACTCGAGTAATATAAGAAATATAAATTTAAGAATTCAATAGAAGCTTCTATATTCCCCCTCTACCTTAAAATGACTAATAATTACGGGCAAACCAACAGCAACCGACTTCGTAGAGAATGACGCAGTGATCGGGAGAGCAGTTAAAATGAATGCTTTCCTACATTTCTTTTTATTTCGGTTAAACTTTTATAGCAAGGCTGGGAGTGCTTAGAAGTTACAATTAATATTGGCAGTTGGTGGTCGTCATTTCAAAACACTGATGTAGAAAAGGATAAATAATACATCTCTTGGTGTGATGGCAGCTCTTTATTTCGAATCTCTTTTAAACGACGCTATTTTTGTTGGTTCTTGCAAGAGTCAAGATTGTCCCTTCCAAAGCGAGGATGCTAGAGGCGTAAGTCTTTAGAACTTGAAAGCATTAAATAACACTTAAGTATTTTAGACTCGTCTTTCGCGTGATGCCGCGCCGCCATTGAACTATAAAACAGTCATCTAACTCCGAAAAATTGACGGTGTGTGTTAATGGTGGGTATTTTAAAGGAGATACCAAGGCTATAAACTGATAATATGGCCTAAAGAAAGCTTAAAATGCGGCGAGTGCTTTTTCAGTGCAATATCCTAGATTATATGTTGTTTCGTACTTGGGAAAGGCTTGGCTGCTTCAAAAGGAAAAGACAGTCAAAATATTTACAGTTCAGACGAAAGTTGACAGAGACGAAGCCAAATTATTTTAGTTTCCTACATGCTATCTCAGGTGACTCAAAAGAACCCATCCACACACTTCTTTTAATTGATGACCAACGCTGAAAAGTACTCGTCCTCCCCTTCCTCAACAAAACAGCAATTAATTACTGTGTGGGGTCATGGTCAGGTGAAAATTGTTACTATCGAGTAGGTGCCGACTTCCACCGACGACAATCCGAACACCGCTCGTAGAAAGCTGTGAAAAGTCCAGGCGCGAAAATTCAAATTAACCATTGTGAAGAAAAATCAAACCATAACAATGGGAAAAGCTTGATACGTAGGACTTCTCATTTGAAATTTAAAGCGATTTCTGAAATGTATAAACAATTGTTTTCAATGTATTTTTGTTGATTTCCTAATCATCCAGCGCCACTTCACAACTATTAAATTTACTAAATTTTACAAATAGCTTTTAGCAGTCTTAAAAAAGACTTCACACACAACACCGCAAGCTACAAACTCTAATTATATCGTGATTAAATAAAGGTGTGATATAATTCTTATTAGAATATTACAAATATTTGAACAACGCAAAATTTTCATTTCTATTGAAAAAACTGCTTAGCTTTTATTGGCCGTGGTTGAGAATGAAAAAAAAACGCCAAATTTGTTGCCTTCTTAAATCAGCAAAACATCATCATCTTTAACGTAGGCGATACCGTGAAATGGCAGATTGCATGCTTTAACCCATCCAAAATATGACTATTTTCCACGGCCTCCAACCTCAGGGTTCATTTTGCTGAACGGCTTGCCAACTTATAATTCCCTTTTGGTATTTAACCATACCTGTATCACGTGGGTTAAACTTTGTTCAAATGATGGCGGCGAAATGACCACTTTATTCCAGACCTGGAAAATTCAAAGCGAAAGGTCGTAAGTTTGGACTCGATAACAAGTCTTTAGCAAACCGAAAGTAGATAAGGTAAAACCTGATCTGTTGACATGTACTAAAGCCAACTTACATGCAAAGACCTTGTTCCTTTGAGAAGCTCCGAGATGTGTTTTCACGTCTCATATATCGGCTCGAAGACAAAAAAAAAAAAGCTACTGGTACATTTACCCATAATTCTTAGCAGACGATAATCCTGAAAATGCTCTTAAAAACGCACAGAGAAGTTATAAAAGCTTCAAACGAAGTATACATCTCGTCCTTTACTGTACAGGGACGAGTATTGTAAAAGTATATGGCTTTCTCCATGCCTGCTGGCTGTGTTAGGTTTGCATGGTATTGTGGTCAAATGTTTTCGGTAGCGCCAATTATGAAAACAAAGTTCCCGGGATGGTGCATAAAGAGACGAATACAGGTCGGTTGGCATTTTGTTGGAGGCTGACAAAACAAAAACAGAATAAGTGTTAAACCAAAAAAATAAAGTGTTTGCTTAACGATAAAACGATTTGCAACTCAATTGATCTAAGCATCTGTAGAAGAGGAATAAAAAGCATGCGTTACACAATGAAATTTTGTTGCTTTGTTGTTTCGTTAAAACAATGAAATTCACAGCTACAAGCGCTAAAGATACAGTGCAGGTTGCAACTTGCTGCAGGTTGAGTGAACCAAACTTGAATCAGTGTTCAGCTAAAAAATATACGAATGTGTAAACTTAAAACGGATTTATATTTAGATTGAAACAACAAGTTTTTACGGATGCGGTTGTAAAGCGCATGTTACAGGTACACGCACAGCTTGGAAAAAAACAATAAGAAATCCCCAGTGCTTCAAAGAAACAAATACATACGATCCTGCCATTAGAAAGTCCTCTTTCCCAGACTGACTGTTTGTACTAAACGCATAGCAATCATATGCGGCAGAGAAGCACCAAAATGGGCTTTCATCTTGAATATCGTTGAGGGGGTCCAGATCCCCGAAAGCTGCTATGAATTATAAATCAAGTCAAAAACACAGCTGAGCAAACTTCCTTAGTTTGTTCTTTTTGCTGCCTTTTAAGAAAAACAGATGCAGAAGCAACAATTCCTCCGCTGGATGTTCAGTTCGTGAAGCTGTGGTGAGCTTGTTTTGTTTTCAGGATGTTGCGGTGTTATGTACTTTGAAGCCAATATTATACATTTACGTAAAATGTTATGGAAAAAGTGCAACTTTTAAATTAAAACAGTATTAAATATGTAAGATTTCATAACTTGAAAAGTTCAAAAGCCGACTAATACAGTTTATTTAGAGAAAAGGTTTCATCAGGTTTCACATTCAAAGAAACAAAAGATAAATTTTTTAAAACGAACATTTGTGCGTGAAAAAAAGAACTACAATTTACGGCATAACTGGTTGATAAACTTTTAAAAGTTTAACAAGAAGCGAAATTGGTTACCATGGCAAAAAAAGAAAACATTTTGATCTTTTGTTGACACTACACCTAGTAATCCTTCTTTATCGCACTGCAACCGCTATTCATTTCTTACAACATTAGTAAAACATTATGCAAAACATTACAAAAATACAATTTATTACATGTGCTAGAGACAGTTGGAGTTTGGATTCCGGCATTGAAGGAAAAAATTATTAACGCAACCCCATCTTTTCCTATGCTCTCCTATTTGATTGTTCTTCCCTGCAGTATACTTGTCGATACCGAGCTTTGATTCAAAGTACTTTTAGAAAAAAAAAATATTTATGTTTTTCTTTTCTCTATTTACATCCGTAAATAAGTTACTTGGCGTATATAGGAGGCAACTATTCTCCTATACTTGTAGCTCAGATATACTTACTCCTAACATAATATTTTCGGTAGTAAAATTTTCAAGCTATTTTGAGACATTTAATCTACATTCTAGTTTCTTAATGAAACGAAGTTCCACTGTCTCTTTTTCACATTTACAAAAATTTTATAAATTAAAGAGGGTTATAACAACTCTGTAAAGCCACACCTTGTTGCTATTCGATTACATATGAATTCATAGTAAAACTCTCTTATTTTTATATCTATCTTAGGGCCTGTTTACATGAGGGAGGGTGCCCCTAGGGGACAGGGGCACCCTCCCTTGCAGGGTTTCCCTTCCCCTTTGTATTATCCAGGTCGTTCTACATACGAGGTAGGGTGCCCCTAGGGGTAGGGTTTCCCTACCTACTAGGGTCAAGTTTTGTTTGCATAAGCCCATGTAAAACCAAAGAGGGGAGCCAGCCCTGGGGGATAGGGCTATGTTTCGTCATGATAACCGCTGGCCACACGTGGAAAGGCGCGAAATTCAAGTTTACTTTCAACATGGCGGCTTCTTGCTACAAACCTGGCGAGCTTTTCAGAAAGCATCAACTATCAACAATGTTAAATGGACAGTCAGACATCGAAAAAACGGTTGTTGATAATATTGGAGAAGATGAAAACGTAGAGCACTATTTGGGGGACCTCGTAGCATCCAGTATTCATGAAGATGAACGAAGGAAGGCGCAAGATGAAGAAGTTGCGAAAACCCGGACGACGACAACAACGCGTAAACGTAAAGCAACAAACAACCAGGGCAAAAATAAGAGACCAAAGAAGTTCTCGTGAACACCTGAAATAGCAGAGGACCTGCTAAAGTATGTGCAGGACTACAAGTCTACCTGTGACTTCAAGGAATAGATTTCGAAGCAGATCTCGCTTCAATGTATACAGAAGTTCGAACGTGCATGGCGCGAATATATGCCTTTGATTTTGGTCCAGTAAAAGTCAGTGCCCCAGAAAGAGAAATCAAGGACATGGGCAAGGAGGAATACGATAGATACATCAAGCAAACGGACACTCAAAAGGCATCCATGAAGAAAGGTTATTCGAGGATAAAAGAAAAGATCAAGGCTTTACGGCAAGAGTATCGCCAAGCGGTGAACTAAGGACCCCGAAGCGGGAGCTCTCGCATTGTGCAAGACAATTTCACCCTTCTCGAAGAGATTTGGGGAGATTCACCAGCCACAACTGCACTGTCATTTGGAATTGGTGGTGATCCTGTTGATCAAGATGAAGAGGGTTCTACAATAGAAGCCGATATTAGCTCTTCTTGTCCCAATGATATTGATGATGGTAAGTCCCGGTTCAAGTGAAAATAATCCAGACAAATTGACAATGGTTTTGATAATTAGTTCAGCTTACATTCTTTATTAAGCTAAATTTTCTAATCCTTTTCTGTAAGTGAACGTTCAACTTTATTTACCCTTACTCCTAATAATTAATTTATCTACTTTTTCACATTTTGAAATAAACACATTTTGTTCTCACTTTGCAGATTCTATATATATTCAAGTGAAAACAATCCAAATTGACAATAGTTTTAAGAAAATTAATTCAGCTTTACATTCTCAATTGAGCTGAATAATTCTTATTAATGCTTATTTTGCAAATGAATGTTGTTCAACTATATTTTTACCTTCTTACTCCTAACAATTATTTCATCTTCAGTTTTCACATTTTGAAATAACAAATTTTATTCTCATGTTGCAGATTCTGTAACTGATGATACAAGTGAAGTTTCTACCTAAGTAAGTGGTAATAATGAAACAATTCAAACAGTTTGTACGATCCCACAACTGGTTGATAATAAAAGGCGCCACATGGAGAAACACCTGTCACAAGCTCAGAGAGACCAGGTGCTCATGACCAGTGCAAAGGAGGATGTTTTGCTGAAAAAGAATATGCTAGAAATGTTTGACAAATCAAATAAAACCCTTGAACAATCAATCAGTAAAATGACAACATGCCTAACCTCACTCGGAGAAGGCATTGCTTCAGGGATGCAGATGTTGGCCATGGTATTAAGCCAAAATCAGCCGGTTGTTCCCCCTCACCATCCTGGACATGCACATCCTTATACAGCACATCCTCATGTTTATTACACGTATAACGAGAATTTTATTAAGAAAAGGTCCGTTGTAGAAACCAGTCGTGAATAAAATCCCGTACGTCGCACTTTCTATGAAGTAAACTATATTTATCACGGTCAGCATAGCAGTTATGGAGCCCCCAACCAGCGGTTTGCTGGCAGTAACAGCGCAAGAAATCAAACTACCAGTGTACTGTCATCCGCTATAACAGGGGCTAATCAGACTTTATATGACATGGATAACACTGAGGGCCGCTTTAGTAACAGATCTTAGTAGGAATAATGACTAGAAATAGCAGGGCCTGACAGCAACTTTGTTCATCATGCTCGAAGAAGGACTAAATGGAGTATTTCAAAAGTACTCTCTTCATCAAAAATAGTTTTTTTCTAAATTTATGCTAGGTCAGAATTTCTATTATCTTAAATGGAGGCACATGTAGCATGATAAACTGATAAATTTTTACTGTTGTTTAAAGTTCTACATAGTTTTTACAATGTTATATTATAAAAAATGATAAATTGGACAGATCACAGAATTTATGAGATTTACAAAGCTTAATGATTACCCTAAATGCAACAACTAACAAATTTTGAGGCATAAGCCCGAGTAAAAAGTTGTTTTGTTCAAAAAAAATATTTCATATATTGTACAACTGCTTATTGAGTTAGTCGAGTATATAATAAATTAATTGGTAAAAAATAAATAAAAAATGCCAGCCAAATGCAAAAACTATGACAAAAATATGAGTGTGATGCAACTTTTCTGGCAAAAGTGTATTCATTTGTTAATTTCCATACCATGAGTGCCCAGGGTATATTTCCTTTAATATTATCTATATTCTTTAGGTCAAGCATTAGGAAAACCACACAAATCCAAGAGGGTTTGGATGGGCTTAGCTTGTCAATCAGTGTTGCTACAACTAAGCTGTGCTCGTTTGGTATAGATCTGAGCATGCTGACCTTATACAAGTTTGGCTATAATGCCATATTGGTAATATTGTTGTCCTTCTGGTTTCACTATAAAAGGAATTGGCAAAGTAGAAAAATAAAGTATTTTAGCCATAGTTCTTACTACATATATAGCATAGCCAAACTTGTAAAAGCCAGTTTTGATTTTTTACAAGGAAAGTTCATTATGTGAAACAGTTGTGATGAAGTTACCCCAAGTCCTCATAGGATGAAGACTGGCACCTAATGTGGCTGCTTGTATATACATGATTGTATTTTTACTTGATAATCAAAGTATTTTGTATTTCTCTTGTTGCAGTTTAAAACCTTTATTTGCCCCCTTTTAAAATCCTGTCAGTTGTTAATTTACATTATTTATTACTTATTTGATTCAACAAGTGTTCTTAATAATAACATCAAATTAGTTGCTAATGTTTGTGTTTCAACATACATAAAGTTTCTTTCCTGTACTACAGTTAGCTTGAAGGACTGTTACAACATTTCTCTCATTCTCTATTTTGGTTTTGATTAGGTGAGTTTCCTGTGATACCATTTCAATGCTTCAAAATGATGAACATACTTCAGCTATAGTATATTTCAAAGTTAATAATTCTGGGGCCCCTTTTTCAAAGCGCCCGATATCTTATCAGGTAGGTCACTCAGGTATTACAACTGATACATCAGGGGCTTTGAAAATCAGCCCCCTGGGTTTCAAAGCTGTTCAAAAACTGGTTGGCAAAAGGCTCGTTTTCCAACACACTTCCTGTTAAAGTGAAGATACCACCAAAATATTTATGAGTGGCAATTACAGAAAACTGATATGCCAAAATATCACAAATAACATAAAAGCAGCATGTGCTGGATAAGCTACTAATTAACAATTAGTTGCTGAAAGCAACATGAATACTGGTGAATGAACCTGAACGGGCTCCAGGCAAAATGGGCTATTGACGCGGAGGCCTTGAGGGGGAGAGGAGGCATTGTTCTAGTCAAATCAAACTAGTAGGTCAATTTTTATTGTCAAAAAAAAGTCTTCAATCTTGTCATTTGCCATTTTTATGCCTTCAAATCCAGCACTTTTCCCTACTAGTTACCTATTGCCTACTAGTATCTTAACTGATTACATTGTGACATTTATAATAGACCACTAGTGTGCTTTCATTAGTTGCCGATATTCATGAAGCTTGAGGCAACTGATTGTTTTAGTATAATTACTCAAGTGACTAAGGATTTTCAAAAGAAAACATGCTTTTGCTTTTTTTTTGTTTCTCTAACCAAAACAATTGACCTCTGCCCCTTAAGGGCCATGGGTCAATATATCTCATTTTGCTTTATCTCGCGGGTTATTGACACATAGCCCTTTTGTACTTGAGGTCGAATTGCTAATTATGATGTAATTCTCGACCAATCACAGCATGTCATTTCTTATATTCACTTGAGTAGTTATACTAATGTGGGATATGCTCTCTATAATACATGGTAATAGTGTTCCTGGTACTTGTTCCCTCAGCAGTATTGAATGAATATAACCTGTCAGGGGTCATATCTGGCTGCCTTCTTGCATTTGCAAGCTGTCGTGCAACTGCCTCATCCTCCAGGCTGACACCATGCTTTTCACAAAAATTATGCAGCACAAAACAGGCATATACCAGGTTTGGGACTGACACCAATCCTAAGTCAATTCTTTTATTAAGGATCTGCCATCTTGCTTTCAGTCGGCCAAAAGCACACTCAATGGGATTCCTGGCGCTTCTTAACATTTATATTAAATATTACTTCCTCGTTGTTGTTTGGGCTTGCAAATTCCTTCATGCAGTATGGCAATAAAGGATAGGCTGGATCTCCAATCAGGGTGACAGGAATTTTGTCGTAGCCAGGGAGCAACTCCTTGTACATCATGGGCATCTTTTCCTCCCTGAGCAACCTGTTTACTTTAGAATTTCCAAAAACCCTGCCATCATGTACGCTCCCAGGCCATTTTACTTCTACGTCAATGAACATGCCCTCAGTGGGCTGCATAATTTCGATATGGGTACCGTCGATACAGGCAAATGCTTGCGGAAATCCATACTTATTTTCCATTCCCTTGACAAGGTGGGCCATTTCTCTTGTTTTACTAGGGAGTTTGATGTAACTTGGCCCTAACACTTGAGTAATGGTCTCGCACACCTTTCGGACAATAACTGATTCTGTGCTAACGGCTATGCCGAAAGTATTGGCTGTCATCATTAAGCTTCCTTGGTCTTTCAAAAAATACAGTGTAAAGGCAATGTGCTTTTCTGCCGAAGGAACATCAAGGCCACGTGGGCCTCTCCCTGGACGAAGATACGGTGCCAATTCGCCGGCCAGCTACATAAACAACTCTCGATCCATTCGGAAGTTCTTTTTCCATTCCGATTCAGGCAAAACTCCATGATAAAGATTCAGCCACTACTGCTGAGTTCACCCATGTTTGCGCCATGGCCTTCCTCGTCTGCACACTCTTCTTGGAGCGTCTCGAAGCCGCGCTACAGCAATATCGTATTGATTTGCAAAATGGGTACTTGCCAATTGAAGCCGATGCTTCTCCAGGATAAGATAAGTCAAGAGTAATCCACAAAGTTGAAAGGCGGCCGCAACAGAAGCGAGAGACATGAGGACTGCATTCGCAGCCGTGATGTACTTGCGGTCCGCCATCTTGGTTTTATGCTGTGAACTTCGGAGCTCAGAGACCGCTGCTTCTATTGTTTGTTCTTGGCCCTAGGGGGGAGGGTGCCCCTACCGGGCAAAAACATTGCATGTAGAACGGCGCTACCTTCAACCGTACTAGGTAAGGTGGCCCAATACCCTAGGGGCACCCTCTTTCCATGTAAACAGGCCCTTAGGGACGAACCATTATTTTTCTGGAGAGGAAGGGGGGGTTAGAAATTTGAAAAAAAATGTTTGCAGAGCTTGAAACGCCAAAATAAAATTGTTTGCACAACTTCAAACAAAAAATAAATTGTTTGCAATAGCTCTTATGTTTGCAAGTATTTTGTTTTTGATGTCTATGTAGACATTCGTTAGGCTTAGACATTTATGAAAGTATGGCACTATGTTGCTCAGCTTTCTCCTTTGGTGCATGGGTTTACTGAGAAGTGATATTTTTTCTAAACTTCTATTTGTTTCCACGTTGTTAAACAACAGTCTGTTTCCTCTAATATTATGAAAGTGAAAATTAATATCAATGGTATTAAACTGTTTCATTTTGTACTACCTTTTGTAAAGTAACGAATATGTATGCATCATCATCACTTGCCCAGCCCAATATCATTCTATGTTCAATTGTACATTTTCAAAGGTGTTGTTTTTTCAGCTGCATGATTCTAGTCAATTTGAGATTAAAAGATTAGCATCAATGTCCACTATAACAGGGCATTTATAAAGAAATATTACAAGGGTTGCATTTGGGAGAAATTTGGTACATCGAGGGCGTGTACTGCGTGCAGCTATATGGACGACAAGTGCTATCTACGGTGTGGCACGT
>JAOBYE010177662.1:0-17915 GCA_025403585.1 Parazoanthus swiftii
CTCGACACCGTGACGAGGCTTGGAGGGCAATAACAAAGGATTTGTTCCACATGGCTAATTCGTGAGATAAGTCTATGAAAATCAACCAAGTATGTACAGAAGGAATTTAGACTTCCGGTCCAGATTCAAAAGAAAAGGTTAGTGAGCACTCATTAAGTCAGACTATTATGTTTGGCGGTGTTTACAATGAGTACCCACTTCCTTTGAATTTGGACCGGAAGTCTGAAACTCTGGATGCGTGTACACGAGTACTATGTTACAAAACCGTAATTTACATGTACTAAGTGCATATATATAGCGGCGGTGAGATTGACTGATAAGTCAGACAAGATTCCCTTTTACACTAATACGACCCCAAACGACTCCATACCTGGAAACACACTCCTCGATAGGATGGAATACTTGTGCATTGTTCTGCTGTCTTGTTCATGACCGTCGCACCGGTTCAGTCACTCAATCACCACTATACTCAGTTTGATCTACAGCTTCTCCTCCGTCCCTAGCATTAACTATGCATGCCCTAAACTAACCCTCCAAACTGAAGCAACAAACTCACCCCAAGAATATATTCACACGTTTCTGGTTCCATCAGGTATATTGATAACTCCTGCAGGTGGGAAGAATCTTTGCATCTTGAAGAAAACGCAAACGAAAAGCAAATCTTTGAATGCTGAATGAAGCTGAATTACCAACACTACTGTTTGAAACAAAACCTACGGCAGTTTGAGAATGCATAATTTAAACAAAACCTTTGCTTAAACTCTTAAACTGAACTGATAAATAACAATATTTTTAAAATAAAAAATATCAATCAACGAAGAGATTTAAGTCTCATAAGCTTTGTGGTTTCTTTAATCTTCTCGCCATTTTCTGTATTTTTTCTTGTATTTTGAATTATGTACACATTGTAACGCTTTTTTTCTATAGCATGTATATTGTAATTTAATGTATGTATTATAATTTAATATATATAATATTTACTCATTCATTTGTTTATTGTCAAAAAAAACTTTTTTTCTAAAAATTATACATCATCTTGTTAACATATGGCGGAAAAAACTAAAATGTCAAAAAATGTCAAAATCAATGCTCAAAACAATCAATCGTGATGGAAAACGTATTATAACCAACGATTGATCAAGAAAAGCAAAGGCTATAAACGTGCGTAGTTTCGAACAAATGAAAAGTTTCAGATCAAAGGTTCTTTTAACACTTTTAAGTTAAAACTACTCTTGGAACAACCAGTTTTTGAGCCAAGGACATCAAACGAACAAACCGAATGTGAATAAATAACCAGGGTAGAGGCTGGTTCTTTGGGAAACTGACAAGTAAACAAATTGGAAATAGCCTTTAATCCAGAGACAAGCTTTCTAATAAAGAAAAATAAGGGAAAGGTTACATTGTCCCTCTGCTTGGTTAACCTTGTACGTCAGTTCCATTAATAGTTTCAACATAACGCTTTTGAATGCTTTGCGGATATAGGTGAACCCTCGTATCTTACAGTATCTCCCCAGGATTAATTTTAGGGTTTACCTCGGTGTAAAAACCTCACGACTGACGTCATAGGGTTCCCTGAGGGGTGCACAAATGATGTCACAGTGCCTCGTTTGCGATACGGTACATACTTATATACTTACTCATACACTACAAAATTTACTTCAATTATAGGAGGAGAATTGACGCCATTAACGTGCTCGACGTCTGGTTAACGTGAGGTATACTGACCTGAAATTTTTGATTTTTAAAGCTCCCATAACTAAAGCCTATTTTCCAATCTGTGAGTAGAAGAGTGCAACTTATCAATATTGTGGGGGCGATTTATCGCCTTCACCACTGGTAAACCCAGTCATTTCAGGGACTTGACTTGAAAAGACGTAAAATTAGGCTCTACCTCGGTGTAAGAACCCACGACTGACGTCACCCAGTCTGACTAACTAACTTTACGTCAAGTCCCTGAAATGACATAGTATCCTCCTTTTTCTCCAATCAGCTTACTTCAGTCTAACTTGCACATGTCTTGGCTTCCCTGTCAAGTCACAAACATCGCCGTCACTGTAGTAATGTACAGTATACCTAATGGAAAGATAAAAGAAAGTCTACTAATTAGTTAATAACAGAGAGACGCCTGAAACGACAAACGGCAGAAACAGAAACGAGACACAAAATTCTTCGCAGTGACGCTTGTTAAGACTGAAAAACGTTCCCTATCTCCACTAAAAGTATAAAATAAGACGTTTCGTAGGAAAAATGCACTGCTATGCAGTCTAGGGAAAACTTTGTGGCGAGATCATATCTGCCGTTTGCCGATTTACGTTAATGTGGTGCTTTATCTCACTGTTGTTTACAATAATTAAACTTGATATTCTAATTCAGATAACTCTGCAAATTGTAACTGAACAGATATCACCAAGTAAATAAACAACGAAATCTAGATCAAAATTATTTAGCTCTAGTCTTTAACTGGATCTTGACGTCTGAACTGCGAAAGGAGTTAATAATCTTTGTTTGCAAAGGCAATAGTCAAGTTGTGGTGGAAATCCTTCAACATGTCCAAGTCGAATAAAAATATGCAAGAGACCAAAACCGCTGATAATCAGTCTGTTTAGTCCAGTTGTGGCTAGAACAAGGGTTTTCGGAATCATTTCAACCGCTGACAGTCCTCCAGTGAGTAAAACCATCACTGTGACAACTAAAGGAAGCTTACTACCTTAAAGTTTGCATTATTAATTAAAATGTACTATTGTCAAGCTCAAAAAGTGCTCAGGACTATGGGCAAAACACTCGCCCCCTAAACACTTATTTGGGAGCAATTTACCTCAAACTTGAGTTGGACTGATCCTACAGTAGCTCAGATGTTAACAGCTTTAATGCTGTTTAAAATGCAATTCGTAACAGAAAGTTCCCCATCCCCCCTGTAGATGACACCAACTAATGCAGCAGCATCTGAATATTCCCATCATTACATCCACTACTGTTGGTGTTTCTCCCACTACACTGTACCTACCCAGAAGGTTTGGTCTTCCTTTTGACTGACCAGTTGATGTGAGCCTGAAAGGTAAACAAACTGTTCTAATCAAGCTGTGATAATCGGCGCATTTTGTCACATCTCAAATGTACAGCTCGTGTACAAGTACATAAATGTCTGTGTATCCTGAAGAAAAAACATTTGGTTCTTGATTGTCAGCAGTCTTATGAATATCTTTTTACATTACTAGTACTTTGTTAAGGTACTCTGGAGTCAACTAAATACAATATAGAACTTAATTTGGAGGCGCTGGAACTAAAAAATCAGGTCATCAATTCAATAGTTATTCTCTTTTAAAACTCAACTGGGTTCAAGCTTGGCCAACCAGACAAGTTGGGCTAATTTAAATAGAGACAAAAGAACAATAACATAGCTGCCATATTTGAATAGGGCTATAACTGTACTGCAACACACTTGTAACCAATAAATTATTTAACTATCACATATGTACATATGTTATAACAAAATGTATCAATTATGTGCATCTTTAAATTAGTTCTTAACAAATTGATCACCTCCTTGTTCCATTTTCCAAGAAGGACATCAGTTCTTCCTCCATGATCCTAAAAAGAGAAAATTTATACTGAGAGATAATAATTTGAACTGTGAGGTCAGTTGTATTGTATAAGTCAACTGAACTCACATATGTACATGTACAATGTAGAAAGGATTAAAGCTGTTTTGTACCTATGATGGTATTGATATTCACATGACATTGTATATAAATTGTATAAAATTTTTAAAGTTGCATGTTCAAATATGCTGTGTCTGAACATAATTTGCAGAAGGTTTACAACAAAATTTCACAGGTTTATTGCTCACCTCAATGTGGTATTGAATAACTTGTTTACCATAGCACAATTCGTATTTCCACCAACCACTTCCCTAGTAGGTAGAAAAACAGCAAGAACAAAAATAACTTAAACTGTAAATAAAGAATAACATCTGACTCCTCTATTAAGTACTTCCAGTCTTGAAATACATGGACAAATTTTTTGCAAAAACACCTTTTTCTAGCTAGATGGCAGCCATTTTGAGAAGAATGTTCAGACAATTCACAACACTTAAATACTGACAGAAGAAGAATCGCGATGCTACAAAATAATGTAAATATCCTAAAAAAAATATCTTATAATTATTTCTCAAAATCCTTTAGTTACCAATTTTAATACTATTATTTCACTGGAATACGTCTGATCAATACAATGTAAATGCTAGCATACAAAGCTACATGAAATTGCCTGCATTACAGAACTAAGGGTAAATTGTAAATGAAGGTACCCTTAAAAAAATTTGATTTATTGTAGGTTGCAGTCAAAGTTACAATCAATGGAAATGATACAAAAGCCGTACTTAGAAGAACTCTGATGCAGTTCTCAAGACTATAATATGGTGAAGTTTTAGGCAAAACTTCAAGACTTGTTTGAGCATTCAGAAGAAGGCAGCAAATACAGTCATCAGGACCTTATTTTCTGCACTGAGAGATAGTAACACTTAAGATTTTAGTTAATTAAGTTTTTAAACCTGCCATCTAGATAATTTTGAATCTACAAAACATTTTACAAATACTTTCTGATAACAGATCTCGAGTGACTTCAATCTGTAGACTGTAATCGTATAGTTACAGACTGTCATTCTTTTAAAGTTTTAACTAAAGTTTTTAAACTTGCCAGATTTCTAGATAATTTCGAATCTACAAAATATTTTACAAATTATTCTATACTTTCTGATTGCAGTTCTTATGTGACTTCTGTTGATTGTAATTGTATTAAAATATTTATTTACTGACCCCCCTCAAACAGTAATCCCCATTGAGGAAATCTCGGGTAAGTGCTCTATCCGGTTGAGCTGGTATGTTCTGCCGCTCTTCCGTTTGAGTGGGTTCTGGTACGGGTTCTGCAGGCTCATTCTCTTCTCCTTTTTCAAATATCATGGTCTGTTGAAACACAATAGTAATCACTTTTGAATGGGAATGTGATCTCTTTCTAGAGAGGCAAACAGATATAACGTTCTATAAAACTGTTTCATAAAAGAATCAGCACTGTGAAGTTTGAAACAACTAATCAATCTGTAAATGAGATGTTTTACACTGTTTCAAACTGACACACTAAACTGCAAAATTGTGGCTTCTTAAAACTTTGGAAATGAGATTCCACCAAAGTCTAGCACAATTGTATAGCATACTGTACAGACAGTACATAGTGATACAAGGTCCGACAGAGTGGAAAAAAGGAAAACATGTTGCCTTGAATGAAACATACTGACTTGTAAAAATGTATTAAACTAAAGTTTTGAATGTCTTTAAGTTTTGCTTCCATAGCCCTTATTAAGCGTCTGACAAGACATAAAATTAATCTTGCACACCTCCCTTTGCGCCATTCGTTCCATCTCTTGCTCTTCCATTAACTCACTGTAGCTCCTTGGCTCACTGCAAGATGAATTCAAGAAAACAAAAAAACTACTTTTATATGACTGTGTATATACGAGCACAAATATAGGTCTCCAATACAACCTTAAAAGTCCATGTTTTCTACTTACAAGCATGCTGCATTCACCAGTCTGCCGCACGAGAGAGGGGAGGGGGTATTAGGCAGACCAACTACTGTAGGATCTACTCTAGTCCCTCAGACAAAACTTGCCTAATTGTTGCAAACTAAACGTACTTGAATGTGTTTTTTAACCAAGTTTTGTAAGCTGATGTTTATGGTTATTGAGTTTTATGAAAATAATTGCAGAAAGGCTAATCCTAGCACTGGGACAGATCCACAAGCTTTGGAATGGGTAGACCAAAACTTAAAATTTTGAAGTTGGGGGTTGGCAAAGATGTCTGTGCTCCAAAAGATGTACAATTAAAATTAAAATTATTTGTTTCTTTTAAATGTAAATGCTTGTAATTTTAAGTGCCACTGTAAGGGAAATATCAGGCCAATTTGGCTCCTCCCCTTAATTCAATCCTACTGTGAGTTCCCTTGGAGCATTATCAAAAAAACAGCCTGTCACAGAGTGAAAAGAATGTATCCATATAAGATCAATGACGCCAATGATGAATGGGTTACCTTTTATCTTCTAATTTTATCTGGTATCTAGTATACAATTATTTGCAACACCTTCATTATCAGTGAAAAGGACACGTCCCCATAACGGTTAATTTTGTGATTCTTTTTGCTATACATAATGAAATCATACTGTACACAATAAAAACTTCTGACAGTAAAAAGGAAACAATACTAGTACAGGAAAAAGTTTACATGGCAAAGTCCACCAACTTCATAGAGTACTGTGCACATTAATCAACTGTACATAGCAACTAGGAACTCAAGATAGTCTAAGTCAGGTAACAATTTGAAGTTTCTTACTCTGGTGACTTATCAACGGAATGGCATGAAATGGAATTGACTGATTCCTCTTTGTACCTGAAATAAGACAATCATAAATTATAAATTATGAAAACAGTGTTCACTTCCATCCAGACCTGTGAAACACCTTTGTTATAGAAACTCAACACTCCTTTCAAGTTCATTTATATATTCCATTAAATTAAAGTCAATAAAACTAACTCAAATGGAAGAAAAATGAATCGGAAAAAAAAAACAAAAAAATAAAGAAAAATTTACAGTATGGAAAAATTTACAACTGACCAGGAAATAAACACTCCATAAATTAAATTAACATGAAGTTTGTCATTTGGCTTCCTCAACAACAATAGAGCTTTGATGAATCACTGACTGAGATCTACATATAAAGTAAGTCATCATTTTGTCCAAGTATACACAAGACTGGTAACAGGTTTCTAAAGCAAGGTTGACTTATAATTGTAAGAAGGTGTGTGTTTTTAGAATTTTATATGGTATAACTTATAAATATTAAAATTATAAACACTGGCAAACCAGATGGAATGTGTGTAACAGTAGCACATCTACAGTATTCAGTGGTCATTGTCTCAGTCATATTTGTTGCTGTACATATATGACATAAAAGTCTTACAAATACATACTTAATATGTACTGTTACATTGATTGTTGCATGTACCACTGCACATGGCAACACCATTAGGTGATTAAAATTTTCTCCAGACTTGCTTCAATGCAAATATTTAATAATACACACAAACAGCATAAAGTACCTGTATGCATCATTGGCACAAAGCAATGGCGTTAACACTTCCACTTCATATTCACAGGTCGTTACTTCTTTCACAGACAAGATCTATGCACAATGAATCAACCAACCAACAACATTATTATGGTACAAGACTGCTAAGATTTTTTATTGTGCAAGAGTCACTTATTTGTACATTGTTATCTTCCTTAGTTGGAGATACATGTACGTACATGTATCATAATGATTGTTTATGAAACATAACTGAACTGCAGCAACAGGTATAAGCCAATTAACCAATAATTACAAACTAATTAAAAGTACATGTAAAATAATACTAACAAAATGATTCATACATTTTGAACAATTATGAAAACAATTAGCCTGTTAAGTCAGTGACCAAATCTATTGGGAAACAGTCTCAGATATAAACCAAGTGAACCCCACTTCTGCCAACCTCCTCCCTCACGTGATTAGGAAAAACTTCGAAATGAGAAATGTTTCAGAAACAAAGGATTCAAAATATATCTAAATCAAGAATGGCTGTTACATGTGTTTCAACACATAAAACATACAGGATACATGTTAAACCTGGTTGAGTTTTGGAAAAATTAACAACTGTCAACAATTGATTTTTGATTCATGTGTTTAATAAATACTATTAGTTTTTGACACTTTTGAATTAATGCATGTAGCTATATATTACATGCATGCTAATTAAGGTATTGTATGGTTACAGAATTCCACAATAATTAACCCTGGGTTGTAAAACTTTATTACAGTGTAAAGTCTTTTACATTTCGCATTTTCTGTCAGCAACCTTTCTTGAATTAAGTGTTTCTGTCCTGGTGAATAACTAAACCAAAAAATTATTATTAATAATTATACTCTAATTGCAGTCTGGATTTATTATTTCATAGCTACCTCATTATGAGACTGCGGGTGGCAAATGTACAAAACATGTGTCACCCTTGGCCTGTTGTTGAGGAGATCACATGGAGTACCATTACCCATCACCATGTCATAGTAGGGTGTGTCACGCCCATCCATTTTGCGAGTAAGAACCTACAAACAGTATGCAGAATATCAGTATAACATATACAACCTAGTCACCCTTTTAGGGCCATAAACTTTATTTTTTTTCCTCTCCAAATGTTTTCTTTCTTTAAACATAGAATAAGAATATCCTGTAAATATTGTGAATAAATGTCTTATTTTCTTTTGTTTTTCTTCAACCCTTTTTGTTTCATTCCTGAGAAGAACACTACAACAAACATGTCAGAACAATTATAACAGAATGTTAAAAAAAGAAAATAAATAAAAAAGGAAAATCAGTCATGTTGTTTTAATAATCAAATCTAATATCAAATTATCACTTACTATTAAACAATACTTTAATTAAAACAGTTTAGTATTTTTCTTATTAAATTATTTTAGTACTGACAGTAACTTTCAGATCTAGTTCTGTACATACTTTTTTCATATCTACAGACAGAATTACAGAATATTAAGTAAATGTACAAGTGTGGACAATTAAAGTTCCCCGTCCAATGTTTCACTATCAATTAAATTAGTGGATGTAAGAAATCTATATACTGTTAGCAACAAAAAGATTACTAATTAAAAGTAAAAAAACAACTGAAATGTGAAATAACATATAAATAGTGTTTTATGTATCACAAAAAATGTCTTTTTGTGGAACAAATGTTTTGAAAATGTACAAAATACAAAATTAATCAAATACTGCTAAGTAAAACTTTCGTTATAATATATAAATATACAAAACAATAGTATTTACTATTTTTATTTATTATATATCAATTATTTTTATTTTTAATAAAATAACACACAATTTAGACTGTTATGAAAATCTTTGTTTTACCTTTTTGGGTTTAGCATTTTCTGTAGGTGGACTTGGAATAGGAGATGGTTCTATTCGTAAGTAAAAAAAAATGAGTTTCTGGTACATGACCAGCCAGTGCCTGGTTAATATTTTTGTATGAACATTTTCTTATTCAGTAGTGCCAATTCACACCCATTCATTGTGACAGTGAGAATGGGGTGAGAGAAAGTGTGAGGCACAGAGCCCTTCCAAAAACCACCACTTTATACTATTATTATTACTAAACTAAGATGGTTGTGGGAAGGGGAGAAGGAAGCTTAGTACCTAAAACCCTTTCCCCTTCCAATGACGTCTCTTGTCTTGAACTTAACTTTTTCTCTTGCCATATTCTCACACATTCAAGCAACTGGACAAGGTACAATTGTACTGAACATCAAAAGGAAGCATTATCTAAATTATTTATCAGTCTTGCAATGTGAACCAGAGGTTTCAAAATGATGAACTAGTAGGTGCTGCAACAGGCAGAGTACATACAGCCTGAGTTGCAAAATGGCCAATAAAAGGGGGTTCTGTCCCCCCTCTACCCCTCCCTAAATCTACCCTTAATCTATATACTAACATACGTGTACATGTAATGAAAATGCTTTAATTTGAAAGAAAAACATTATAAATAAAAGTATATCATTATGCAGCAAGTGCAGTTCTGAAATGCAGCCACTGATGAGAGACCAAGAGTTTGTCAACTAAGAGGCTACCACTTTAATTTCATTCTAGCAGCAAGTATAGTATACAGTGTATAAAATTTCTATACTGTCCAGTAAAAATATAATACTATTAATATTAAATTTTTAACTCAACACAAGTATATGGTTATTACCTGAAGCCTTGGAAAAGATCTTTAAATTTTGATACAATAGTTGTACTAGCTCTTTCCTTTATTACAATGTGGATACCGCAGGTCTCTGTACATGTGTACAAGGTATTTACAAACCTAATATGTAAATTATCTAATTAATAGTATGTACTTCAGTCTGACGCTGACCTGGTTCCTTCTGCTTGTCTGTGTCTTTCTTTGATTTCATCTGGCCCAAGACAAACTCTTGCAGTTTTGTTCCCTACACGTGAAGAAAAAGTTTAAGTATAAAAATAAATTTAAAATATTAAATGGTTGTTTTTTGTGTTTTCATAAAACTGCATCACAACTTATCATTTCAAAGTAAACATTCTCAACCTCAACACCAAGATTGCAATATTTCAATCTACTAACGGTACCTTTGCAGTTCTTTCCTCATGGAACTGTCGCACATGAGAACCATGGCACAACTCATATGACCAGTATGCTTCCAGCTAGAAATAAAACACAAAACTCAATTTATATCCAGAGATATCAGTGCATGTTTAAATTTTGTAAAGCATGAAGTTGCATGAGAGTGGCCTAGCTAGAACACTACGTGATATGGAGTTCCTCTGCATCTTAGAGTTTATGCAGGTCAATTTTCTGTTTATTTTCAGGGGGGAAGGAGGGGGGGGGGTAATAATTTCAAAACTGCTAGTAAAATCATGGTGCAAACTAATATGTTTATAAAGTTGCAATCTACATGTACATGAACCTACCCTGTAAGAACACCTTCCATCTTTGATCAAAGTCTCTAGCAGTTCCTGTGGTTCAGGTCCTGTATACTGAGAGTATAATGACTAAACAGCCACCGAGAAAAGATAATTATGAGTATCAGTTTCAACAATTTACTAAATATAATTACATGGTATAGTAATTTTACAACAATTTTACTAAACACGTAATTTAGGAAATAGTTATACTGAACATTTTAAATAATTTACATTGTACATCATATTTTTTTAATTAATAAATAAATATTTTAATATAAAAACCCTTATTTATAATGATTCGAAGTTAACTTCAATTAAAACACTTACTAATTAATATATCACTTAATGTTAGATGTTTAAGGAAAATATCCAAAAAAAATGTTAATACTAACTGCCTTATTTACTGTGATTTTCTATTCTTGTTTAGAGTTGGCCAAATAAAACTTTTTTTACTACAGAGCTAAACATCAACATTGATGTATTTTCTCTTTTCACAAGGTATAAAAATGCCTACTTTTTATTCCATTTGCCAGTTTTCATAGTTACTAACAATTTTTGAGAAAATGTTTTACTTTGGTCAAAGCTAAAAACTATTTACTCTCAGACAGCTGTATAATATGTAACTACAACATACATGTATGATAACATCTTGGGTTTCATATGCCAACATTATTTTTACAGGGACCAGCTAGAGGATTATAAGTAACATTACAGAGTACAAGGTCAGTACAGTATTGTTACAAAGTTTAACCTATAATGCAGTGTGACAGCCAGGGTACACTGAACATTCAGGTTCTACAGTATTTTGCAAGGCTACATCACATCTGTATAAAGGCAGAAATATTACAAGATTTTAAAAGCTTTTGTTCAAAACCTGCAACATGTTGCTGTGACAAGAAGGCCCTTCAAATCACAGCCATTTGCCATGTCACAAGAATTAAATTTTCAGTTTACAGTGTGGTGCTAGTATTTACTTCCTCTGAACATGAAACTTTTTAGTATATAAACAAAATCTGGTCAAGCCCAGTATAATCTTGCAAACTTTACACTAAAATAAAATTATTTACTATTACTTTACTTACCTCTCTGTTCAATTGTTTTACTGGCAGAATGCATCTGTATTTCTCTTGGTCTTTTGTTGTAATAAAAACAGAGTCACGGCTTGAAAGGTAGTCTTTTCCATCCTAAGGCAGCAAATTTGTCTCAGGATTAATTCATTCTTTTCTCAATTTATTACTTAGTTGTATCAGATCAATTTACAAAACAAAAAAAAACAAAAAATTTGTTTTCTCTGATGAAGGCTAAATAACATGCTTAAAACAAAAGCTTTAAATCAAACCCAAAAGAGAAAAACATAATATGGAATCTGAAGGTACATTCCTGTATCTATATTAACAAACTTGTGGGCCATCAGGCCTTCTAATGTTGTCTAGAACACAAAACAATCATGGTCTGTTATTTTTACCAAAACTTCTCTTAAAGCAAACTAATATTTTGGCAACACTCATATCACAGTTAAAAGGTTTGTACCCCATTTGTACCTTCTTCTTCCATTGGTATCAGGGAAATATGCTGTTATGTTATTCTCTAATGCCCAATGCATGTTCAAATAATTATTAGCAAGGACATTCACGCTAGGGATGTAAACAAAGTGACATACATCACAGCATGCATGCACAGTTCTCTGTTTTCAACTTGCATAAATTTTGTTTAAATTTGCTTCACCCTGATTCTAGCAAAAATTGAAGCATGTACAAACATAGTCATTAAGCAAAACATGCATAGGAAAAATGAAGTTTTCCTTGATCTATATCTGTATCTTTATTGTGTGAGCTAAGCCGTACCATAGTGAAAACAGGCTTTATAGCTAAGCCATTCATATGGGAAAATTATTATGATTATCCTACGGACAAAGTACTCGTTTCAGCCCACCCCACAAGAATTTTTTGATGACAAACAAAGGTTCATGTGAACAGACATAAAAAATAGACAGTTTCTTTTTGAAACCTGAACAAATGGGAAACTTAAAATTTTTGAACCATGATCAATGAAAAAGTGTGTGATATCCTTTGGCCAGCATAATTTTAGTAGCAACTCCTTAGAAAGATAGTAAATGTTGTACTGACTCGTACGCGTCGATTATCTACTTGTATTATAAGAGACTTTTACAAGAAAAGCACATGTTTATACAGTTTGCTAATTAATAACAACTACAAAAGATTTAAACAGTTCGTGAAAACACTATTTATACTATAATAGCTTTATAGTTGAAGTACCGCTAACAAATCAGCATGCAGAACTGACAAACATGCATCAACTCACTTCTGTGACTTGTCCTTCCCGGAGACTAACCGGGCCAGCCCAGCTTATGTCGAACACGGCGTCGTCTTTGAAGGCATCAAAAGATATTACAAAACTTAATAAAGAAGAAATAAAAACTAAAAGAAAAGCAAAACTAAACATTTTGCCACAAATCTGTGCGGCATTCTGCCCTTAAATGGTCGTCTTGACGTGTCGGCTGTTGGTGTTGCTAGAGCCAGTCTTCTTGGTGCTTCATCTTCTTTCTCGCGTCTAAATGAATGAGAGACCCTGGGTCTCAGCACGCTGGCATGGTAAAATACTTGGCCCGGTTGTACGAAGAGTGGATAACTTTATCCAGTGGATAAATCCCTATCCAGCGGATAAAATTGGCGCGTTCTTGATTTTGATTGGATAACGAGCAAATTTTATCCACTGAATAGGGACTTATCCGCTGGATAAAGTTATTCACTCTTCGTACAACCGGGCCCTGATGGTTATTGTAGGCCCGTGCATTCCTCTTTTTTCGCCTCAATACCCTTCACCTTCATTAACCATACATTAGCCTACAATAACCATCATTCCCCCTATCTGCTTCATCATCATTTCACTTTAGGAAGGCTAGGCTCCTTTTGTCTTGATGTCAAATTTTTGGAATTTCTGTATGCAACATTTACTGGTAACTATGAACAAATGAATGCACATTTTGTGAAGAAAACTACTCTGGGAAGAGGCAAAGTGAAATCACACTGCACATTAGTTAAGTAATACTCTAATAGGCGACAGGTTGCCGAGATTTAGATCAAGTACGAGTCGAGCTCAGAGATTTGTTGGATGCTGACCAGGAGAACAAAAATTTAAACAAGCGAAGGACATTTGAGAAATTCTCCCCGAGATTCCATGCAGTTGAACACACTCTTTTTTATGTAAGAACGTCAAGTCTATCTGAAATCCTTAACTCCTTTTAGAAGTGTGTTCTTAAACATGCTCTTAAAACTTGGCCTTTTTCAGCTTCAATGTTCTTATAAAAAAAGAATCAAGCCGCTGGTACATTCATTATTGGAAGTTGAAAAACTTTTGAAATACACTCCGTTTTTCTTTATGAATAAGAACAAGATACAATTTTTTGACCGAGGCTCGGCCTGTGTCCTAAACATTTTAACAAATTTATCCCCAAACTGTTCCCAAAATCTCATATTTGCATTCATAAACTGATAACTGTGCAGTTGAAAAATTCAATTTTCACGGGACCGAGACAGACCTCAAGTCTGAAATTTTCTAAACTTTTTCTTAAAGTATAACACGTCTGATCATTTAGGAATAGACAAAATGATATTACACTTTACAGCTAAAACAACTGTGGGCAGGTGGTTCGTATGGTATACACGCTTTTTTATAAGAACCAGTAAATTTTTCCGAGCGCCTCGTTGTTCTTAATTTTTTGGCGATTTGAGCCTCAAATTGCTCTTAATTTGTTCTTAATTTCTAAATGCAATTAAATCGAAAACAAATTAAGCCTATGGTATTAGAGTACATGTATTAGGAAACGAATTGCTTGGTGGGTTTAGTTTCGATCAGTTACACTACAGTACATTGATGGAGTTGAGATAATACTTCGAACGTAGACTGCTTTGCTCTGGACAGTATGTATTTTAACATTAATATTGTACTTATAACGAGGTTTCAGTTGTTGTTTTGCGCTACTCATCCTTTTAAGCGTTCCATTTCACAGTAGGTTGTTTGCTAACTTCAGTATACAGACTTTACAGTGCAAGGCAATGACAATGATTAAAAGAGAAAAAATGCGAATTCATGTTCTCATTCTATATTGTTAACATAAAGATCGAAGCTTACAGTAGTTGAATTAAAAAAAAGCTAGCTCTCGAGCCCGAGCCTCAGCTTGTTCTTAAATTGTTCTTAAACTTTGGCCAATCTGAGCCTCGTTGTTCTTATAAAAAAACGTGTAGCGATACATGGCTATGGACCGGCTGCAAATGATACGCCAGGTATAATGATTGTCAAGGGGAAAGTGTGTTTGTACTATCAAAAATGGGTTTTTTTGCATTAAAGTTTTAATGAAATAAATGAATTAGCAGACCTTGTAGGTTTGGGTAGAGCGTTCCAGGTATTAGTGATTCGACTGCTCAGTTGAAGGAAAACAATGAGGGTTGCGTGTATTGTCCTCGAATTCACGATCGACTACTTAATCGTGTGTACATTTCTTGCAATGTTTTGCCCTTTGTTGATATCCCTCGAGACATCATTTATTTCTTGTTAGGGTCAAGAAAACAAAATGAATATTTCATCGGAATCATTGAAAGAGATATCAAATATTTCAATAGTTCGAATTTCTTCAGTGGACATTATGAAATCGTAAACCAGGTTGGTTCACTTCAATGATTTCAGATTTGTCACAAGAACAGTGGGGCTTTTAATCACTTAGACTGAAATATGAAGATTATAAACTCATTCTACAAGTGATTACAGGTCCTGAATGAATATGATAATGACAATCAATAAACGAATTCGGAAAAACCAGAGTTTGGTTTGTCACGGAATAAATTAGGCATTTTGGGTTGTTGGTCAAAGAATCAGGCAGGTCCATATTGAAATCACCAACGGCATTAGTCAGTGTTTGTTCTCATCAGATATATTTCTGCATTTCTCGTGAGTTTACAAAAACCGAAGAAGTGTTGTCAACACGATAACAAGAAAGGAACAGCGTGAGGTTATCGGCGTCAAGACGGATCTCCGGCTCCATGCCGAGTTTCGCCTCATTCCAGATCAGACCTGTATTATTGGAGAAAGTTTTGCTGCTATAAATAATGATCCCACCACCATTAACAAATTATTCCTGAAAGTAACATTAAGTTCAGTTAAAATGATGCAAATGCGCACCCCGAAATGAGATGTGCAAGCGCATGTCCTTTGAAGATGCATGTGCGCTTGGTATTTTGATGTGCGCAAGCGCGTGTCACTTCCAGGTGTGCTTCCACATGTCATTTTCGGGTACACGTGCATATATAATTATAGGTTGTGTGTGCGCATATCATTTTTGGATTCGCGTACGAATACCATTTTATGGGTGCACGTGCGCATATCATTTTGGAGTGCGTATGCGCATATCAATTTGGGGCGCGTGTGCGCATTCATTTTGTGATGCGCAAATGAATTTCATATTTGAGCGCGCGTTCAAATGCTTTTCTCGATTGAGTCAGCGATTCGCATTTTGTGACGCACATCTCATAGCAAGCACAAAAAGCTTATACTTTTTCGACTGTTGCTCTTAAAATTTGTAACTAACAATGTCAAAACCAAAGTTGAACAAAAAAATAACGAACAAAATTACGATACTTTGGGCAATAGTCGTTATCAGATTTAACCACTTGATGCAAATTCCATTTGTATCATTTGAACTCTATCTTCCGTCCAACTGATTTTCTTTTATGAAACTGTTCTCTGAAGAGTAAAAGGGTTGAGAAAACAGCGAGCTAGTCTAGGTGCTTACGCAGTTACATTTAAATGAGAAATGTCTTTTAACGTTCCAGTAGTGTACACTATGGCGTAAAACGCAAAAAAGTATTTTCATTTATATCTGTCTTCTTTATGTACCATAACTAGTTTCTAACAAGCGGTGTTTTGGCTTCAATTAATCTTGAATCCGTTTCGTAAAAAAACCCAATTAGAACAAGTTTTAAAAAAAGGTCAGAAAATGACTGTCAAACAGGTTAAACTAAATATACTACATAAACTAGGAAGCATTTGACTGTTATTTCAAAACCAGTTTGTTCTCTTTGAAGCCTGTTACTGACGTAACAGTTAATAAAGTCCAACTTCTGTAATTAGAAACTTGCAAACTTAAGCTTGAGATCTTGTGAAATATTTCTCTTCTTGAACCTTGTTGTGAACTCGGATGAGTGAGCGTAATGGAAATTTCTCGACAGTTTTCATTCTAACGAAGGATTGAAGACACAGCCACGAAGTTCGCAGCTTTTATTCTTGTTGGCAGAATAACTTTCTTGGATTGAACGGCTTCTGCGGTTGACGATGAACAGTTAATAATACTGAAGATTCACTTTATCTTTGTAACTGTAGAACTCGTTGAAGCTTGTATAAGCATTTGTAAAGATTTTTGTTACATGTAAAGCAAAAGGTTTTAAGTTGGTCAATGGGGTTCACTACATATTAACAGAGTCATTATTCTTGACTTGTTTTCCTCAAGCTGATACCACGAGAATATCACAAACTGAGCACATACTCTCTATGCAGCATTTGATCCCGCAAAGGCAAAGGTCATCCTACTATCGTCTGGCCTTTCAGTAAACACAAAGTTTTCATAACCTCGAACTAACCGTCTCGTGAGCAGAGACCTGTAAGTCTAGCCAAGCGTTCTTCATTTCTTTCTGGCTTGAAGAACTCAACTTTTGTCTTTCCGCAGTTCTATTCGTAACGAGTTCAGCATCTCGAGCTAGTATTGTACATACTGATTATGAAAGGAGCCCTTGTCATATTTCAATAAGTTTCAATGCATACTCTACAATACAATCGCTTAGATTTGTTTTTTCACCAATCACATTTCACATAGCACGCATACTGATAGTTCCAAACAAGCTATCAGTGGAACAACAGCGGCAAACAAACAATTGCATTGCAATGACAATGGTTTGCGTTCGCAAAACACCCTCCAATTGAAATGGACACAGATTGCATTTCTTTAAAAATGTTTCTGTGACAGATCCTTTGAAGCGTTTAACAGCTCTATGCTGATTTTTTGTAGTTGTTTTCTATAATTCTATCTGTAACAATAACAGGGCCGTAGCAAGGGGTGGAGCCGGGGGAGGAGCGGCCTCCAATTTTTTCCCCAACAAATGTGTCAAGTTCAGCAAACTGCCCCAAGTCTGAGAAAAACTTGTCATATTTCACTAGTTTCAAATGCTGTTTAAAACCCAGAAAATACTTTTTCAGACAAACTAGTTTTCAAAATTTTCCCGGCGTGTTTCACCTAGAAGGCTCGCACCTGCGGCTCTCGGCAGTGCCCCCTCA
>JAOBYE010177773.1:0-29660 GCA_025403585.1 Parazoanthus swiftii
ACACGAAGACAATCAGAAAGGATGTAAAGAATTCAGTCGAGTAGTTAGTCTGAAGCCATGGATAGCGTTGATTGAGCCCACATTTTTATTCCAGTTGTCCCCTGTTGTTTTCAGATTTTTTCATGAGCTCACTGCAAAGACTTAACCCTTAAACGTTTGAGCCTTTTTGAGAAACACTAACGTTGAAGTGGGGAAGAGGGGGTTAGGGGGTAGTTATTTGACCCGCCCCTCCCAAGATTTTCGAAATGGTTACAGATGAAAGCTGGCCATTTGCCATCAGTCATTGGACAACATGTCCGTAATATTGGCCGCCATCTTGGATTTTTTCGAAAATTTTATTTTTAGCAAATTTGCAGTATATTTCTTTGATTTTAGTAGAAAACGTGTATTTATAGGCTCAAATGGCAAATTTTCAAAAAGAAAATGAAATAATTGAAAATAGAAGACATTTTGTGAAAAAAATTCCATTTCTTGATTCAAACTTCAACTTGCATAATTATTTTAGCATAAATTATATATGATGACGTCGTCAAATTAATGTCAAAAGATGTGTTATTAATTGGAAAACAGGTACTGCAAGTTTAATCTTAATTGCTGCAAAGCTTGAGAATTTAGGTTGGAAAAACTAAGGGGGTGGGGGCCGTGGACCCCCTTAAACATTTTAAGGGTTAAGGTATAATAATGTTTTCCTTTGAACAATGAAACGATTGCCATTTCTAAACAGTGTTCTACCAACTGTTTTTAAATACTTTTGTGTCTAAGTGTCCTGTCTTACATCCAGCTAAAATTGAAAATGCGTCTTTTTGTGTTCTGAACTCGAATGAGAGTGAAATCGAGTAATTCTCAACTAGAGAATGCATCACATACAAACCAAACTTAGTTTTGCGCAATTCTTGAAAACAGTTACTTTAGGCCATGATCGTGATGTCTTCTTTGAAAACAAGTTAATTTCACTTTTTTCTTCTTACTTGCTGCGGGGGTGTCACTTTTAATGTGGACACAATTGCATAATATAGCCATTGTTTGCAACTGTGTACATTAGATTATGACAGCTTCACATCAAGCAGATGAAAATATTCATTATTGAGTCGACGAATTGTAAACCAGTAGACGGTAGCTATACTTTTCAGTATTTGGCTTCTGAATATTCGATAAAGCAAATTCACAGCGGATCAAAACAACGGAGTCTGGGAATAGCAACTTGGGTTTTATCTGCGGGATGCTCATGTCAAACTTCTAAATGTTCTTCGGAAGGCTTAAGTAAGTGGAAAGTTATTGGAAAATGTGTACTAAGAAAGTGAAATTTTCTTATCGTAGCATGATCTTATGTCGTATTTTCATAATTCCAAACCATTATATTGTAAACCTACACGGTGCAGTTAAGATCGATGGTTAAACGACCATTTCTTTCGCAAGTCCGCAGAAGATTATGGCCATCCTTCTTGATCATGTATTTGTGCAAGATATTAGCGACTCAAAGGATTCACTCGGGATCCGTTCGTTGTATGAGCGCAGGATGGGAAAGTTTGAACTGTTTGAAGGATTATTTATAGCATATTGAAGGTTAAGGTTACAAAAGCAAAACTTTTCTTGATTAGAAAACATACATTAGGAACTGATGCTGTCATTTTTATGAGCCTAACGCAACGTCATTTACTCGGCTAAAAGGCGAAACTGTTTCGAAAAATGAAGAGCTTCCCAGCGAAAGAGCAGCTGCCTTGAGCTCAATTTGACTTTGAGATGACAAGAATGGAAGTCATTCGGCGAATTTGCATTTTGAAGTTTTGTTTTTTCTTTGGTCGCTATCACTAAATATTTTCCTTATATTGCAAAAATCCTGATATTTTTAGAAAAGTATTCGAGTTACAACGTACGCATTTTATTTATTTTACACCGAACTAAGAAAGAGATGTAGAGCTTTGTGCCTTTGGCTTTGAAAGATTAGTATCTGCTTGATTTCGTTTCGCGCAGTCGCGGTTGTGCACGAGCTCTTGCCACCCTTGCGATTGTCACTCAACGCTCCGAACTGAGTTTTTTATGTTCGACTTTATTCTTAGCGATTTTAAAAGTTTCAATGAAATCATGACGTGTTTGTATCAGGCGTCACGAACAGCACTGATTAATCATCTGTGGATACTAAATTTGTTTTGTTCGGAGCGCGCTCATTGTTCTAGGATCAGCGAACAAAAACGATCATTTTTAGACTGCAGTTGGACTCGCGCTATTTGCATATTACTGTCAACACTCTCCGCTCGTTCAACTCTCAGTTCCCGGTATCTAGTTTCTATTTGTCATCTTGCCCGAGATCTCGTTTCACACCTCGTGCCTGACGTCCTGCTATCACCGCAAAACAGTCGATAACATCAGCTTGAACTCTCTTAATCTCAATTTTTGTTTTTGGCACCGGAAAATGGAACCCGACAGAAATGAAAGCTCGACCCGCCGAGGAAATCTTGTCAACGTAGAGAAGTAGGTCGGATTCTTATAAACTGCTGTCGATAGATCAGCGACTTTCAGCGCACCAGGTTATCAGACGTATTACTTTTTTTCCAGTGCAATACAGCGACATCGATCTCTTTCGGGGGCGTTATCGTGACTTAGTTTCCCGCGGAAATAGTTTCAAAGATAGATCCAATGCTTGCTATATAATTTACTTCACCGAATCTTTTGTTTCATTGCTGTCGTTTGCTGTTATATTGATTGTTTTAGTGTTCTCACTTTAGTTGAGATTTCTTCTTTAACCATTTATTTTACTCTGTTGTTGGGTTGTCACATAATAATACAAACACTTTACGTGTCAGTTAAGACAATTCTTAGTCGTGGATTAAAAGAAAAATACGGCCGCGGACAGATGTAAACTTATGGCCCTTGTGAAGCGTCGAGCCAACTCTTCTGTCGATCAGTCTTTGACGAGATTGTTTCCTTATGTAGTCTCAAACTTTCCACCGCAGCTTGCAGTTTCGATCTCTTCCACTCAACAACAAATCGACCAAATCGCCGCCATTGCAAACTCTGGCAAACTCTGCAGTTTTCGCGACTGCTTTGTCGAGTTTTGGTTTGAGATTTTCTGTGTTTTTAGTTTTCCAAGAAGACAGCTGAAAAGTTTTTTTTTCATGCCCTGATAAGGAAGAACCAAATCGACGATATGACAAGATTCGATCTCATCTCGCCGATTGCAAATGTCACGGTTTCAGTTCAGCAGCCAACAGAGTGATTTGATTGAGTTGCGTTGTAGCGACATATTGCCCGTAAAGGCCTTCGACTGAAACGCTAGGATCTCATGTGTTACAAATCGTTCAAAAGCGAAAACACAGCTCCGAAACTTGGATATGCTTGATCATATTTTTAAAAACGGGGAAAATGTCTTAGCTGGGGACGAAAATTTAAAAACTTTCACATGTACTCCATGAGTGGGCAGAAACTGGGGAAATATTTTTCGGTTCGTGATAACAAATGTAAACTCAGACACAAATAAATTGTTTGTTATTTGTAGCTGTTTGCCCATTGTCAACAGTAAATAAATGTTCTTGACCCCAGAAATAGAGAAAAGATTTTAGAAAGAGCTTGCTGGTTTTTAATACCAAGAGTTTTAACTTTCGTTTTCCGTTGCAGACGTAGTTTTGACGATGCTCAAAGCCGGCTCAAGTGTCGGAAACTACTTGGCATCGGTGGAAAAGAACCGTCAAAGGTACGTGCTTCAGGGTTTGTGTTTGGAATGTAAATTAATTCGTCAAACATGAGTTCTGTAAAACATTTCAAGTTTTCACTCATCAGTTATACAAAACAGAGCACCTGACATGTCTCTTTCCGAAAATGATGGGTCATTTATGATTTCTTGTCAAGTTGATTGGAGATTAAGGCTCATAAATTTGGGTAGAGCATCAGAAGTCACCTCTGTTGCCACTACGGCTGCAGTTGTAGTTGTCACGGAATAACAATCAAGTATCTGAATATTTCCATGTTCGTGGTTTGACTTCCGAGAAAGTACACATAACTCACCGTTTATCTCCAACTGCTAAAAGATTTTTTTTCACTACTTTTCGAGTTTAAGGTGGCTTTGGTAATGTTACTTTCAGTTTTGACCTCCTAAAATTTTGGTTAAAAAGAGCTGGTCTTTCACCTTGTTTTTCTTAGCAAAACTGTAAACACTGGCCAATTTACAGCTGAAGCATTAAATCCAATGCTTATTCTGGAGTTGTGGCCTACGGCTAATGAACGTCTGCTCAAAACAGGATAATTATTTACCGCAAAATTCGTCGTTAATATCCCATGAAAAAGCAATAATCAGTCAGATCGGAAACTTTAAGTGCTTTTTCAAAATTCAAGCACGCTTGTTTGTTTTGGTTTGAAAGGAAACCAACACTCAAATTCATTTCGTTCAGTAAGTGACCAGATGAGTACTCGGATTTGGGGATACGTTTTAAGTGGCTTTTATTAACCCGGTAAGGAAGCGATATTGCGATATCATTCGCCAGGCCGTGCAATATCTGGGACTATTACCCCAAACTTTTTGTTTAATTTTATAAACGAAAGCATTCAGCATACAAGGCGGACTGAGATTTGCGTAATTTTGTTTTTTGCGTCGCAAGTCAAGGAACAAAAAATAACTGTAAAACTGATATAATGTTGCGTTTGAGATAATTTTTAAAACTGTGTAGTTGTTGCTTACATTCCGTGCATGTCATTTACTGGTCGCTGGCTATTTTCCAAACCTAGAAGTATTCCTAATTTTGAACCAGTCGATAAAAAAGGCGCCTCGGGATTCTGAGGGTTCGTGCGGTGCTTGAAAATCCTTGAATTTGACTTCAAGGACTTGAAACTCTATAATTTAGACTTTGTTCCTTGAAAATAGCACTGTAGAGTCTAAAAATGAAGATCGGCGCCTAAAAATGTAAAATCTTTATTGTAACTTGTTAATTGGTCTAGGCTCTAGGCCAGTGCCTTTGGACAAAAAAAATACACTAGTCCTTGAATTCACTCAGTGCCTAAAAGTTCTTGAACACGGTGCCCTAAAGTCCTTGAATTCGATGCCCAAAAGTCTTTTGAATCGTACTCAGTTAACAGTTTTTGAAAGTCCTTGAATTTGGTGGCTTAAAGTCCTTGAAAGTTCGTCAGTTCAGTGCCTAGCCCTAGGCTAAAAGTTTTTTAATTCGGTGCATGGCTAAATTTCCTTGTAAGTACTCGAACTCGGTCGCTAAAATTCTTTGAAAATCCTTCAATTCAATACTTGAAAATTGCATTCGGACCCCTGTCGAACGTATAATAAGACCATTCGAAACTTTAGTTACTTGTGTTTCGAAAATTTGATTCTGAATTAAACATTTTAGAAAAAACCGACAACATATCGACCACTCTCTTGGAGTTGGAGGTAGACTGGGTATCCGTATTGCTGGTGAATTTTGGAAAACACTCCTCTATACAATATCAGAAGCTTACAAGACTTAAGAACTTTTGAATATATGAATCTTTTGGGAGAAAGTTGCGGCTGAAAAAGCCCGACATTTAAGAACAAATTAAGAATACGTCCGAGCCGAGGATAAGTTTAAATCTTCTATTTTATTTGCTATAAAAAATAGAAAGAATTGTTACTGAACTGCAAAGTAATTTTCATTGCAAAGTAACATCAGTTGAATTTCCAATTCGGCAAAGTTTATGCAGTAAACAAAACATCGATAGCTGTATGCAATATTATCTCGCTTTTGGCTTGTCAAAACCAAGAAAAATTTGTTAAAATGCATCGTTATAATGGAGAATATCGCTTCTAATTTAGGTATCTCCGAACTAAAAAGTAAGAACAGAAAGACTGATTCCGAAAAATCGTGTTCAGTTTTAGTCTCAAAACTGATAGACCGGCTTGTTAAAAAAGAAAAATAGAGCACGCGCTATGAACTGGAACTTTCCAAAACCTGAATCAAACAGCTGCAAATTTTAAAAATTAGAATCGGAAATTTTCTACATGTAAGCTTTCATTTGGTTGCCAGTGGGGGTCTGTTCAGTGTCTGTTCTGTTTCTACTATGCATAACAACTGATTTGCATCATCAAGACATGACAGTTGTTTTCGGTTTGTTCCATGGCACGATTTTTACTTTGCACGAACAAGCTCTTCTTCTTGAAGGCCAAAAACGAAAACAGAAACGATTTAATTAGATTTTTAAAAAAACTAATTCAACGAAGCATGTGCTTTTGTTAGCAAGTCTCCCAGACTAAAAAGAGCAGACTATATCTGATAACAAAGAAGCATCTCTCCCTTGCGCACTTCTGAACTTTCCAAACCAGTTCTTTGGCAGCATATGTCAGTAACGGAAAAAGATGGTCAGCATCTGACATCAGCAGTCGTTTGGCTTGGCTTTCATCACAATATCGCAGAAAAATTTTACTTTTACATTAAAAAGGTTAATGCAGCGGCTGTTTTGAAATGCGGGCGCTAACGGAGAAATCCTTTCTCTTTGGCCTGAGAACATTCTTAAGCTAAGAACATTTTTTCTGCGTTTTGCTGTATTCTAGTTTCCTAATGTGGTAAAAAATAGGAACATTTTGCAAAAATTAGTTTGAGATCACGCAAATTTGACAGAAGCCGTTGAAGACAATCAAACTGAAATCAGCTTTGGTGTTTGAGAACTTGTGGTTTGAGAAATGGTAAATTCGAACAATTGGCGGTATGGTAATATTAACAGTCTGCAGCTCAAAATCATCAAGTGGTCAGTTTGATTTTGTTTTTTCTTTTGCTGGAACGGACCGGCTGTGAATATTTAATCACCCAGATATCGGGCAAACAGAACTAGAGCAGGAGGCGTGCTAACATATGAAATAACTCCTTTGCTTGCAAACATATTATAAATAGAACTGAGACATTTATCTGGGTCATATATTATTATTAAAACTGGAATAAGTCCTGAAGCGGAAAACGTTCTGTTCCAAGTTTTCTCCTTTTTTGTTTTAAAACGCTTTCGGGAACCATTCTATCAACATAATATCAATATCAAATACCTTGGTTTGTTTATGAGAATTAAAACTATTTTTTAAAAAGCGCGAATCACACACAGCCAACTTTCGCGTAGATGAATTTCATGTTTCTCCCAACTTTTTAAAAAGGAAAGAATTGAGACGGGTGGAAAGAATTTCGCAAAATATCTTGTGTCTTGTTTGAACAGAACTGACAACACTCAACAGCTTGTCTAAACAAAACGTTACTTGAAGTTATGAAAACCTCAGCCGGAATGTGGAGAGAGCCGCGAGCATTTCAATTAGCTTATAATATATTTGGAATTGCGTTTAACTTCGTTATACAAGTTCTCGAATAAGCGTATGTTCTCATGTTTGTTGTTCTGATCTTTCCACAGTCCATATGCAGGCTGCTTCGGAAAGTTAGATTTTAAAAAGTGAAAGAGTAAAAATTAAAGCGTTTTTTTTACTCTTCACACCCGGCGTTTTTCTTGTAAGAGCGGCGGAATCAACTCATACTCAATAGGATTATTTGAACTTCAATTTTTAATTAAGAGTTCCTCTCCCAGACGACATGCAATCACTTAAAAAAATCCTTCACTTTCTTTCCAATCAATTTAATTCTTGCTACGTACAAAGAATACCGGCAAAGTTAAAAGTGAAATAACAAGATGTCTATTTAGCACTGAACAACAATGACGAGTTCTTAGTTTGTATGAGAATGGTTAGTCATAAGACCACGGCAGTACAGATGACGGGAAACTCTTGACAATAGGAACACATTGTATTTCTATAAGAGATTTCTTTTTATTAAAACATCAATTGCAATTGAGGCTCAAAATGCCAGAATGTATGAGAACATGTATACCAAAGAACACACCTCGTGCTGAGACTTAGATAGGAACGATTATCTCTATAAATTTTGAAACTTGAACGGAGTTCTAAGCACTATTGATTGTCGCCACAGAGCAGCGCAGTTTGATATTTCAGGGATTTTTGCAATCAGACAATATCATCAAATAGCAGTGCATGTGATACTTTATATATAACTGAGTTAGATGTTCACAGGAAGAGCCTTTGAATGTATTTGTAAATAAACAGTTCCAAAAATAGCAAAAGCCTCCTTTAAAAAAACAGGAATTCTCATTAAAAAGATAGTGTAGGTACTGTGATGTCTATTGTTATGTTATCAAGTGCTCCCCAAGGGGCTTTTCAGCACTTGCAGCTCACGAGATCGAACCAAAAGCATACACAGGCGCTACAAGCAGCCGCTATACGGTTCATGCTTGACCTCGGAGCACAGTCTTCATAGGTTACAGACCAACATCCCAGAAGCTCGGAAGTCTTCATAGGTTACAGACCTATTCCCAGAAGCTCGAGCTCTGGAGTGGTGCTTATTCGAACTGTGTCGCAGTAAAAATGAAAAACACTACGATTCGTTTCAAACAAGAGCAGAAATCTCTTCACTTGTACAATTAAGAAGTAAACTGATTGGAATTAAACAGCTGCTCTGTTTTATTAAAAATGTCCCTTTTTGTTCAGTAAACGTGGCGGCACTCCTTTGACTTAATGCGGCAATTATATAATTTAAGTTGAGTGGTTTGGATATATAGACACGTTTCGAGTCATTTTCCCGCCATTTGGTAATTTCAGCGAGCGCACAAACCTTTTCCGCCTTCCTTTGACGCACCGCATATATACACGCCTGCACATCTAAAAAGTACCTCGGAAGCCGTCAAAAAATCGATTCAGTGTGTACACTTAGCATCTAATGGACCTGACCCCCCCCCCCCCACTCCCCACTCCCTTAACCTCAACCGCATTTTGTCCTTTTGATACGGAGTGAATTATCTGAACGTGCAATTACAAATTTGACTTCTAATTTGGTATATTTTAGGATAATCTGTTATGTCTGGCCGCTGGTGTATTTCACTCAAGTTCTGCCATCAAAAATATTTTTCACACAAATTTTTAATATTTCTTTTGAATGTCTATCCCAACTCGTGAGACGACCCCCCCCCATCCTTAGTGTCCGTTTGTGTTAAGTGTTAACAGTTCGATTTCCGACGGCCCTTTAGATAGAGAAAAATGTCATTGTAAAAAGGTTTTGAAGTGATTAGGAGTAGTTTTGTCAGCTCCGCCTTGTGGGTGCATGGGAGAATGCTATCATCCTCCACATTCTTGAATAACTCCATAGATTTACACTTGTAGCGATAACACACTAGAGTGAAGCAAAATCAGAAAAATCAGATTGAATATCTGCGACCGGAATAGGAAAAATTCAATTTGAGGCAAAGCAGACCATTAGAACAGACGATATATGTTTTACTTGTTGTACAGCTGATCTGTGCTTGCAGTTTACTTCTTACCAAAATCTGCGGTTTACCTCCTTTTCATTATGTTATCTGACAGGTGTTGCAGATTCTGGGGCGCAACGATTCTTACCTCATCAAACTTCCCCGAGGATACAGGTATATGCGCGCGCATACAACACAACACGCTCAGAGCTAGGCCCAGTCCACTCTATTACGTTTTCTCACACACCACCGGGAGAAATTGCCAAGCAACAGTCGCCTGACCTTCATTGATAACATAAGTATCGCAATTACTAAAAAACTCAGCGTCACGACTTTCACTGGCAAAACACATAGGCGATAAAAAACATATCCATGACAGTCAATTAATACTTTACAGAACAGGGGTGGGTGGGCGGGGCTCAGACAGTGGTCGCAACAAGAAAAACTGAATTTTTTTCAGAAGTACGTGGCCCTTTGCTCCGAAACTAGAACCAAGTCTCCCTGTGGTGGTGAGAAAACATTTTCCGCTCCTTTCTTTCGTACCTCAGCCAGCGGAAAACAACACTTCGTTTAGAAACTCGTCGTAATCAAGCGTTTGCACTTCTCGTACACACTAAAGCGATGGCAAACGGTGATTTTTGAAAACGCCTCTAAATCAAGACATTTAAACTGTAGTGTAGGTGTGGACGATTGAAAGACAGCCTTTCAAACAGTCACCTCCTACTCGGCTGAAAACGATCAACGCTATTGGATAAAAATACCATATAAATAACCCTGACTTTTGGGATAAACCTTATCATCCTTAGACAAACACACAATGACGTATTGTAAGAACGTGTCAGCTAGTGTTGGAGCGCGAGCAAGTTCAAGGAAGTTATTTTCGTCAGTGCGTTGAAATTTGTCTCAAGATAAGCTATTTGTAGACAATAAGTACAAGCTGGCCATAAATCTACCGCGCATATTTTGTTTAAATAACATTCGAGACAAGACTAGTAAAAAAAAATTGATTTTAGAATCCAGAAACAGGGTCGATTTCAGTTTGCATTCTTATCTGTCTCTGTTGCAGAATATGGCAGATTCTCACGTCAGTGTTAATATTATTCTTTGCCGTAACGGTAAGTTCAGCCAGGCAAAGTACGTGTTGCTTCTATTCAAACAACCGAGATACCATCAAAACATTAATCTCTTCTCTCATTGTTGTTAATCCTCAAAGCCATCAAGAGTAATTAAGTTGCTGAAACGTATCCTACTTTAGAGTTTCAAATTTCCAAAAGCTTCTCCTTGCCCCCTCCAAGAATAGGAAACGATTAACAATGAAGTAGACCAGTTCCCGGGATCAACATGTTGACAAATTATCTGAAAAGATCCCCTTACTATTTAGATCTCTTCCCTACTAAGACCCAGTCCTTTTTAAGATCTCTTCTCTAGTCACTAATATAGTATCTTCTCCTGCAAGATCTCTTTACTAAGTAAGATCACCTCTCTATGAAGCCCAGTCTATTTTAAGATCCCCTTTCTGTTAAGGCCCTCTCTATTAAGATCGTCTCCCTTTTTAAGCTCTTAAGACTAATCTCTATTATGCCTGTAGTACTATGGTGTAGCTCCATTTGTCACCGATTTGTCTCCGAGTAAACCGCATCCAAAGATATTTACTCGATAGCAACTGTTGTAACAGATATAGTGATACAACATATAACGTGTCAGATCAAGTATTCGAGAAGACTTTTACCAGATACTCTCTCATTCTGTCAGACGCTGGCCTTCCCTGGAACGTGTCTAATCGCATTTGGAGTCAATGACCCTCTGGCTAGCTCTTTATGTGTACGGCTTCTTGGCGGGGCGCTTATAGGTGAGTCTTGGTACTAGATTCTGCTTTAAATACTCTTCCACGTTGTAGAAGGCTTCCTTATTTAGTAAAATGCCTTTTTAAAATTTTCCAAAGTTTGGCGGTGAAGAAGAGTAGTCCATTTTTCAAAGAGTAAAGTGCTCAAGACTTTCGTTAAGCTTAGCAGCATCACCTGTGCAATAGTCTAGTTTCGTATTCGGAGCTTCCGCTGATTAAAACGAATACAGACTCGTTTCACAGCGTTGTCGTCGACCCGATGTTAAACATTCACCAATACCAATGTAGATATGAGCTATCTACAACTCTGTGGCTAGCTGTTACGGATATTATGACGTTTCAATCGGGTTCCTGACTTATATTAACATCAATAAGCGACTCAATGACCATCAGTGATTACCTAGGGGGGAGGTGGATGAATATAAAGTACTATAAAGTAGAAACAACAATAAGCAAAGCCACACAAATGATAACTATTAGGTTTTAACTTCAAATGTCCCGCATGTGCCCGACCTCCCCAACCCCTCCCCGTCAGGTTTAACAGTGACAGAGGTAAAGCAGTCCGCTTACCATTGTAGGTATTGCTGTAATTTCGTGGAACACAGAACCACTCTCTGCATCGGTCGTATGGTAAGTATATTACTTTATAAAAACGCCTCAGAGATCATAAATTAGATTTTCATCATATATTTTCAGTTTTTCTTTTCAACAATATATGTTAAAACAAGTTGAGATTACAGTCTGACCAGTATTACGTTATTGTTCACTGTCAGGAACACGCTGATGCTCCAGTACGTGTATGCAGGGATTGCAAGTTTGTGTGAGTACAACAATCAACATCGATCATTTGCATACAGACACAACATCCTCATAAGTCACGTAGTTGTTTGTTTACCGCGAGAGAACTTTACAATCCATGATCAGCTGACATTTTCATAATGGAGTAGGATAAACGATAAGCCAAGTATATGAAGCCTCTGACGAGGCATTCAAGTCAAAGATCTTCTAAACTATTGGCTCGACTTATACTAACGACAGATCATCCGTCCAGACGGATCATCTGTCAAGACGAATCATCCGTCTAGTATAAATACGGGACAAACTATGAGACAAACTATCAGTGTGTCCTGTAGTTCGTCCCGTATTTATGCGCGACGAAAGGCTTGGGTACCAGTCAAGTCAATATTGGCGGCAAATTTCAAAATGGCGGCAACGACATAGTCGAAAGGCACAATGCCTTTCTCGTCTGCTGGAACAAGGACAAAATATTTAGGTTCTGTTTCCGTCCATACACATTCTCTTTGGGCTTTTCTGCCATCTTGATTTTATAGTTTACTGTAAAAAACCGCTGCAACGAGGTCTCGATTTCTTGGATAGTTCGTCTTTCGCCTGTATTTATAGGCACGACGGACGATCCGTCCAGACGAATTATTCACTGTAGTTCATCTATCAAGATGAACTATCCAGGTAGTTCGTCTGGACGGATGATCCGTCTGTCTGCCCGTATTTGTACACAGACGGATTATCAGACCGTTATCTGCCCAGGTTCGTCCCAGACGGATCATCCGTCCAGACTAGTTATCTACGGTAGTTCATCTGTCAAGACGAACTAGCCAGGTAGTTCGTCTGGACGGATGATCCGTCTATCTGCCCGTACTCATACACAGACGGATTATCAGACGAACTACCATTCTCTGCCGTCCAGATTCGTCCCAGACGGATGATCCGTCTCTAGTGTAAATTCGACCATTTATAGACATGTGATAAACACTATATTTCGGTCCATTTACAAAATCACCAGATGTTTATTGTGAGTAATTAACGGGAAATATATATACACAAGAAATATGAAGTTTGGTTAAACTTCCTCCAGTGAATAACCACTAAACAAGTCAAATTAGTAAACTAGAAAATCATTTGAACAGTGACAGTTCACTGCTATAGCTGAGTGAGGCTTTGCTGGTTTTGGTAAGAAATGCCTCCTAGCTCGAGACTGAAAGTGAAACCATTTGATTTTCCTCTCTCGTTTACAAAAATTTGTCAAAAACGACTGGATAAGTTTGACAGTTTATATAGTATAAGCAAGATTGGTCATCAACATAATCATTCAATATTTATTGTAGAAGTATTTTGAGTTTGTTTTTAAACCAAGTGACAAACACTTAGATAACTTAGCACCTTAAAACGATACTGAAAATTTGCGAGAATTCAAATAACGTTCCTGTTTCCAGTAGGGTTAGAAAATGAGATATCTGTGTTAAACACAGACCTCCAATAAGCGCCCCAATTTTCACCGAGATCGTCTCAATCGGGTCAACCCAACCCGAGTGCGCATGGACGTAGTTTGTTGAAGCTCTGAAACAAAGTGAATTTCTCGGTTTAAAACTCAAACTCAAACTAAAACTAAGGAAAAATCGAACGACATGAGTAAAGAACTAACCGTAAAACCCAAAAAGAAAACGAAGCTATGAAGAGGCAAGTTGCTGAACTAGATACCTAATTCAATTAGTCTCAAATGTTAACGATTCTTCCGATTTAATGGTATATATTCATGTAACCGATATTTCATCACTTACAACTATTCAATCTGTTTAAACTAGTTCATGTAAAACAGTAGATTCGCTTTCTTTATTACTTTAGTATCTAACTTTAACCTGCCTAGACTAGCTTTAAGCTATTTGCAGGTTAATTGTGTATTTGTCTGTAATATAAATGTTAATAAAATATCTAAAAATGTCTAAATGCCTTTGAACACACAAGTTTAAGTTCAACAGAGAGGCGTGAAGCGAAGATCTCTGCGGCGGACTGAAATGAACATTATTTTTATTCTCGCAGCTCTAATCTGCTCATTTCTCAGCCGGCCCTCCAAGTTTTTGTTCGTCGTATTCATTCTCCATCTGATGCTGTTCGCGGGAAGTCTGGCGTATTTCATTCACATCAAGAACCTTCACAAACCGCAGCCAGAGAAGCCCAACCAAATAGTTGAACCACAAGAAAACCACGTGGATTGAGATAAAGGCAAAACAAATTCTTTATAAGACTTGTTGATTGTGAAGAGTCTTTGTTAAGCCACCGCAGACGAAAGTGGTACGAAAGACAATGACATTGACGTGACAGTTAGACGTTGGTAGCGTGACAGTAACATGCTAATTGCGTGATCGTTTAATGGTGGCAGCGTGACAGTAACGCGCCAGTAATTTGAATAAGACAAAAGGAAGACCCACTACTAGATAAGAGTAATTCATTTTCTCTACATGAACAATGACACTGCCAAACGTTAGTGATTGCCTTATTTCACTGTTTTCTGCAACTTTTAAATGAATTTTTCCCGCAGATAACAGTACTACATGTTTTCATTTTATTTTGTTGAATAAGACTTGTAGTTTAAGTCAAGCATGGCATTTACTGTTTTACATACAGTTCAATCTGAAGGAAACATTCCTCAGTTTGCCCTGACGAGGGGCCGCTTTGTGCTTTCAAAAAATAATAGTACGGTCTGAAATATTGTACAGGGTGGAGGAGTGTCATTTGTGGATGCCGTAAATCTCTTACAATGCTTTTATTATCACTTTGACTACAGTATATACTTTTATTATTAAATAAAATCACGAAACAAAATGTATGAAAACAAATTTATTATTAATTTTACAACACTTGTCATTAAACTTCAGCGACAGAATTAGGAGAAAATATTCGTAAGTTAACAAATAAGCATTGTATAGGGTGCAAAATTTGTTAGAAAAGAATAATCGTATATATATGTATGGTTACTGCACAGTAACTCCCATAGTAGTGGTTATGTTTTGCCAATATTTGCCCGCTTTCAGTTTGCGTTTGTTACGTTATCTTCGTTATCGTGTGCTTAAATCTGGCGTTAGGCGCAAGTTTTCTTTTAACGATTTCAATTCTTTTTTCTTGCCTGTACTAATGTTTGTTTCGTAACTGTGCTCACATAGTTGGTGGCTCCTCCTAAAATGGTCTGCAATTGGCCTGGATTTAATGGAAAGGAAACCAATTGTAGAATTGCACAAATTTTAGGAATCCTACTGATGATCAGTTACTGATTTGCCGTTTATTTCAGCGACGTTGTAGTTGTCTGTGAAGTCTCACTCTACGAGTTTTGTTGGAGTTCTTAACTGTTAGAGTTCGTGCATCAATCAGCGGCTTCCCCTAAAGATCCACCCCGGGGATCGTCCGTCCCGGGGAACCCGGGGGGGGGGGTTGCACAAGTGCCATTCAAACTTCATCAAATCTCCCTTGGTATAAGGCAGAGGAATTAAAAACTCCCCGGCTTCTGAAGCACACAATAAGGTTATTGATTAATAGGGTTATTAATAGTTCAATTGAATAAATAACTAAGTTATTAATCCAATCGCTAAAACTGGTGCGACCAGGGCGCAAAGTGATCACCTCGAACAACATCGGGGGAGTCGTCAGTAAGGTATACTTTCCCCACACTCTCGGGCAACAAATATCTAACAATCTGGACAAATGCCCCTGGGTTCCTGTTGATACCCCGGGGGTGGCACCCAGGTGGAAGTCGCTGACTGGTGCAGTGTCTTTAAATGTTATCCAGTAACTATGCTCATTTAGTGGGTGGCTCTGCCTAAAATGTTCTGCAATTGGGCTGGGATTTAATGAAGACGAAACCAGCTGTTGCTGGTCTTTTGCTGTTTTGGTGTTTATCTTTGAGAAACAATTTCTTGTCTTCTGTAAAACTCAAATTCTCACTCAAACTCAAAATTTGAAAGTTCACGATTACCAAAATTGAAATTTTCTTTTAAATGGTAACATGAACTTTATGCTAATCCCAACGCTCCGTTAACACTTGATGCACGTAATATTTATTTGAAGACGGCTCCACTTGGTAATAAAATTACTATTGTTGCGCATGAAGCACATTGAACCTACATGCACTGACAATGTACTGCACTCTCCATTTTACTGTACTGTTTCTGCATATAATCCACTGTGTGGAGTAATCCAGAAATGAGAAAAATTTGAGGCTTACGGAAGTCCCCATAAAAATTAAGAACAATTTAATCTCGGCCAAAATCTACTGGTTCTCACAAAAAAACATTTGTGTACGCCAGTGTACTGCATACGCTAGCAACCTTCACTTAAATTATGTTGCTAATTCCGGTTCTTAAGCGACTGAGCACCGAATTGTATCACTGTCCGTAACTAGAACCAGGGCACGTTTTTTTTCGTAAGAACAAAGTTTATATAAGTATTGAGGCTTGTATTTGCCTAAACTTGGTACAAGTGTAGAACAGTCTTAGGTTCCAATTTGTCTCGGATCCATAAGAGTTTTTCAACCATAGCAGTTATTTTAAAAAGGTTGCCACACTTAGACCGAAACGATCTAAGGGTTGTCATAAATTGATAAATAGGAAACTAGATCGCAAGTTTATGCATTGAAACATTCAGGTGTCCTTTAATATTTGCCCTTATTGAAATTTCCAACGCACAAACATTTATTCCAGTTTGTATTTCATCATTTATGACAACCCACAATTTTTTGCAGTCTTGAAACGCCCTAATGCATGAGATCACCTTTCTTGAAGGAGCTGTACGAAAATAAGAACAACTTAGGAACTCTTCAAGGTTTAATTTGCCATAAAGTTAGGAACACCGAACCTCGGCTAAAATGGTCTGGTTTTAACAAAAAAGGGGTGTATTTGAACAATGGTTCTGTCAGACGATTTATCTTTCTGCTTAAATATTTTTCATATTAGTACTGTATTTGTCTGTCTCGCCCTTGGTAGCACTCGTCGATCACTTGCATATTATGTCCTTTTGGATGTTGCCAGTAATAAATGCAATTGTAGATGTAGAAAAAGCACATGAACAAGTTGAAGGCGTTTTTCTTTCAGGCCAGTGTTGTTTAGAAGCAGAAAACAGAAAACGTTTTCCGCGGAGCACAGCTCCTTCAGTCTGAGTTGGGTGTTGTTGAGCACAGCGTCACAGTTTTTGAGAAATAGATACGTCTATACTATCATAGGTTCTGTTACTCGACGCAAATTTCTCTGCAACCTCCAGTGCAACGCTGACGATAACGATAACGAAACATTGCAAGTTGCTAGTAGAAGTCGGACGTTCGCAACTTGCAGCGCAACTCATTCTTTGTCTGTGATAAACTAGATACGTCAGCAACTTTTCGCAAAACAAAAGCAATTGGTCCAATGTCTTCAAAAGGCACGATCGTTCTTTGAAATCAATTTCACCTTCTGGTTATGTGTCAGTTTGCTTTCCTTCGTGTCGTTAAGGCGACCTCCCGACTTGCGTTAATATGTATACTCAGTTTTAAATTGGCTCTTTCGTCCACTTGCACAACGATTGCGCCAGTACGTCGCAAAGCAGGTTGCAGTCGACATGTTACATGCTGCACTGGCTTCGCAACGTTAAAAAAGCAGAAGATTGTTCAACTCTTTTTGCAACTTGCTTCGTAATTTTTCGTTGTGTTGCAAGTTGCAGAGACGGGGTGTTACACACACAATTTCTTCGCAATTGTATTGCGTTGCAGCTAGGTTGCAGAGAAAATTGCCTCGTGTAACGGGGCCTATACTCTTAAGGCCTAAGCCAGTACTTTATTTTCTTAAGGATCGACTGACTGTCATATAATAGAAAAAGATAAATACGCGCTAGTTAAATAGATTCTTAGTTTAGTTCATAAAATTTTAGATCAGTCAAAGGAAGTTTACTACTTCGTTTAACTCCAGTGTTCCGCTTTTCATAAGCGTGTTTTCGAAAGAAGTCTATTAGCACTTCTATTTCAAAGTCATTTTAAAACTTTCAGCTTTTTATAAAGACTGTAAATCATAGCACGCAGGACTAACTTATTTCCTATGTAAATAAACCATTTTGCAGAGTTTCGGCCACAAAATAACAGTACTTGTGTAAAAAATATTAACAGAGAACTATAACTTGATTTCGATCTTTTGCTTCTTTTTTTTTAGTGGCGGGCATTTGTTAAAGTTCTAACCTTTGTTCAGTTGTAAGAAAGAAAGGTACATAATGTTCTAGCAAAATGTTCAATTTAAGATTGACTGTAAACCAAGTTAAAATTTTAAAAGTGTAAAGTATGTAACTATACAAAATATTAAATCTACTTGAAGCAAAATACTTTATGTGTTTTCTATTCATCTTGTTAAATAAAAACAATTTTATGCAGAGCATTAAATGAATACATGTCTGTAAATAGAACTTTATAATCAACTTGTTGTTGTAGCGGAACGACAAAAGATATTTAAGATTAACTTGCAATATCGTTTGAAAACCTTGTGCTTGCAATTAGCTAGTAGAAAAATTGCTCTCTGACCTTAACGATTGCGTGTACGTCCAGACTCCAGAGGGTACTTGGTCTGAAATTGAGTATAGATTTTGGCATTTAGATCTGAAATTGAGTATAGATTTTGACATTTTTGTCCGAAATTGAGTAGAGATTTTGACATTTTGGTCTGAAATTGAAGAGATTTTGACATTTTGGTCCGAAATTGAGTAGAGATTTTGACATTTTGGTCTGAAATTGGGTATAGATTCTGACGTTTTGGTCAGAAATTAAATATAGATCTTGACATTTTGGTTTTAAATTGGATATAGATTTTGACATTTTGGTCAGAAACTGGGTTTAGATGTTGATTTTTTTTGTCTGAAGCTGGGTATAGATATTGACATTTTGCCGTTCAGAATTTGGTATAAACTTTGACTATTTGGTCTGAAATTGGGCATTGTTTCTGGACAAAACTCTGGGGGTGTGTAGTATGATGGTGCATTCAAACTGAAAAATGGATAAAAAGTTTTGTCGTCAGGTCTGAAATTGGATAGGGAATTCATACAGTTTGGTCTGAAAAGAGGAAAGGGTTATACGAAGCTCGCTCGAACAAAAAGTATTGAGAAGTAGCCCCCACCCCCTTGGGCCAACTAGGCCGTTGTTCACGAGACTATTCCAGGCCCTTAGACTCTAGTTTATTAATTAAAACCACAATACAGCGAGTCAAATTTACAATTAAATTACAAATGTATCAGGAAGAACTAATTCACAGTTGTGACTGCATTTAACATTCCCTTACATCGACCCTCTCCTGTTTTGCTGCAATATTTCTTGAAAAAACCAGCTTTCAGGCCATCGTATGACAAGATTTTCACCCAAACCCTTTTTTAATCTGTACACTGTGCGTTTCGGCTCAAGACCTAACTCTTCAAGACACAATAACTAACATAAATTGTCTTATAATATCGCAAGGAAGCCGCATAGGCTTATTGAGCAAGGATCTTAAATAATTTTTTTTGAATACCGATCAAGAGTCACTTTATTTTAAGCTTCTGTAAAGTTTTGGTATCAGTCACAAATTAGTTTTTTCCCAACATTAGGTATAGGTTCTTCTTAAGTAAGACAAGCAAATGATTTTTGAATATCAATCAAGAGACACTTAACTTTAAGCATCTGTAAAGTTTTGGTATCACTCACAATTTTGTTTTTTCCCATCATATAGGTATTTCTTTAAACACCTTCAGTCTAATTCTAAAACATAGAATATCAAGAGAAAATATATAGTAGAAGTGCATAGCCGTCCTTTAATTCAAACGCTTTAAGTCTCAGAGACTTTTCTATTGGAAACAATGTTCTTTCTTATTTTTGATTGGTTGTAGTTTTGACAAAGTTTGCCCCTCTCACTTCTTCTGCAAAAACTTCTGAACAAACAAATGCTTTCTCGATAAAACTTCTCACACTTTAGACAGTACAGGACTGGGTTACAGATGTCATTCAAGAGAATAAAATATAGCGAGAAAAACTGAAGCCAGGGTCTTTGAGATTTTTCTCCACAGAAACCTGACTCGGTCAGCAATATTTCAACAAGAACAGGCACATGACAGATAACGTACGCCAACACACAGAGCAAAATAGAAATCATAGACTTGATCAAGTTTATCTCAGCTTGACTGACGCGTCTGCGCGGACTTTTTCTTTTGAGATTCTGCAGTTCTCCAGAAATTGATGTGGAGTTTGGCTTCGTTTCATTTTGAATATTTTGTCTTGCTGCTGAGTTGTTGATGTGAGGTTCGTCTGCTGATGGATTTGAAGGAGGTGCTGGTTCACTTTTAAGAGCTTCTTCTTCGATATTTACCTCGGCATTGTAATACGACTCAAGAACATCATCTTCCACGCGTTGCCCAATATTTACAGGATCCGTTTGGAAGCTTTTACGCAAAACTGTAGTGTTGTCTTTCTTCTCTTGGATTTCTATTATGTGCTTTCTTTCAGCTGTTCGCTCTATATTAGAAAAAGAGAGAATCTCTTCACCGTCTGCCAGCCGACTGCATTTCTTACAAACAGTTTTGCCATTGAGACGACATCCTCTCCCTTTCTCGTAACTACGTGATCTCTTTTTTTTTCTTTTAGAAGTTCTCCAGGTTGCCATCAGTTCATTCGTTCTTTTCTCCGTAGAATTTCGGACACAAACGCAAGCGAGGCTTTGATCCGTTACTAATAGCATATTGCACCTCTGCAATTGAACATAATCTTGAACAGTACTGTTCTTGTAATTACCAGAAATTCCCTTCTTATTCTTGTATACATCGTTTTCTGATTTGCTACGCTTCCAGTTTGTAGACTTTTCACAACGTCCTCCCCTTATTCTTGTTTTAACGGTAGCCGTAAAACTGCACTGCTTATTATCAGCAACGCTTACCTTCTGAAAATTTGAACATGGTGCATAAATGTTTTTATCTGCTGGCTCAACTTCGGATTGTTTTTGGCTGTTATTAATCTCTAACAGTTGGGCAGAGCAACAAGCATTACTCGTTGCCGAGGCCTCTAGTTCCTCGGTTTCCTGGTTTTGTGGGTCTCTTGTATTATTTAGTACAATGTTTTTAAGCGCGGCTAACTTGGTTATTTCCCGAATTTCTGTACATTTGAATATACTGTCTTCTTCTTTCCTTTGGCTGACTTTAAGTTCAATTTCTCTCATCAATGCCAGTTTTGCTATAGAGTCGCTGCCCACAGCGGCCTTCAAGCCACTCAGTTTCCTCGTCTTTCGCACACCAATTCGTAGATGAACGCAAATCATCAAAGCAAACAATATTACAATCCCCATTGGCAGAAAAAGAACGACAAGCCTGCTAGTCTGAGCATGTTTAAACAAGCTACGTTTTAATTCTAAAAAACTCATTGTCTTTATCGTTTTGTCACAGTTTTCCCTTGTGGATAGGAGCGAAGCCTGAAAGAAGCCATCCAAGATGGCGGACACAATCCAAACGACGACAATGGTCAAGAACGACTTGTATTTCGTGTTCCACACGTAGTATTTCAACTGGTAAACCACAGCGCAGTACTTGTCAAGCATTAGATTCAGAATTGACAGGACATTGAGGAAATAGAAAAAGCATTCCAAGACCTGGAATATCCAAAGTATTGTAGCGCCGTGTTTGAATTCACGATCCAAAACCAAAAACTTGAGAAACAGGACGCCATTTAGGATTGCGCTCAGCAAACCCTTTATGGCTAAGTTGAGAATGGGACAGTTAGCGGCAGTACGGAGGGCTTTGGTTTGAAGCCACAGAAGGACGATCAATCCATTCGCCATGACAGATAACATGATTGCTGATACTGACAATGTTCCTTGTAGCCATGCTGCCCAAGATGGCGTCGAGTGGTTGAAACCATATTGGGAAATGTTCGAGAAATTTGACATGTTCGTTTGCTACTTTAATCAGAACCTTCGCCGTTTCTCTTCCCATAAGGGAAACAAACTCGATTATAAAGGTCTATCAAATAGTTAGGTCAATCAGAAATGCTTTTTTAGTTGTAGTTAACTGTTCTTTAAAAACTTTCAACCATCATGTTTACTCTCTGTTAGGCAACGACTCGAATACGTTTATTTCAACTTCTAAGTCTAGTTTATTGCATCCGGCAAAACGCCACCTAATTTATGCTGCATATGTTGCAAGAGAGAAAATCTGTTGTTAAAAGGGACGTGTGTACAATTGACTTCCCTTTTGACAGAGATTGCCAATTGAACTCAAACTTTTACAAATAAACCAAGGACAGAGTTGGCAGATGGCCTTATCCCACACTTGAAAACTCGATGGCTCAAACATGTTTATAGAAACTTTAATATTAAAAAGGAATAAACTCAATTCTAAATTATGTTACCGGATAGTTTCCGTGCCCTCTGTCATACATCTTCTCACAGAAGCAGGTGTTTTATTTCGCTGCTTACCAGTTTGATTCTTTAATTTAGAATTATTTCAGGGTATGCGCACAAAACACGTAGACTCTAAAAAGTTTCTTTTCCCCTGTTTATCGCAGAAACTGACTCCTTCGGGTTTTTTCCAGCAAGTTTGCCATCTTTTCTTTCCCGCTTTGCAAATAACCAGCGTTAAGTCGCAAAAAAAACTTTATTCGGTAATTTTTATTGTAATTAACTTGGCAAACTCGGTCTTTCTGTTGATTATAAAGCTTATTTCAATCGCAGTTGCTATGTTAAAATTTTGATCAGTTTTAAAGTTTTGTGGTGTCCATTCTACGCGCCCGCGTGCATTCACTACCCAGCGTTTATGTTGAAATTTTGATCAATTTTAAACGTTTAGTTTTGTAGTGTCCATTCTACGCGCCCGCGTGCATTTACTACCCAGCGTTTATGTTGACATTTTGATCAATTTTAAACGTTTAGTTTTGTGGTGTCCATTCTACGCGTCCGCGTGTATTCACTACCCAGCGTTTATGTTAAAATTTTGATCAATTTTAAACGTTTAGTTTTGTGGTGTCCATTCTACGCGCCCGCGTGTATTCACTGCCCAGCGTTTATGTTAAAATTTTGATCAATTTTAAACGTTTAGTTTTGTGGTGTCCATTCTACGGGCCCGCGTGTGTTCACTACCCAGCGTTTATGTTAAAATTTTGATCAATTTTAAACGTTTAGTTTTGTGGTGTACATTCTACGCGTCCGCGTGTATTCACTACCCAGCGTTTACCGGTAACCAGAACGCTTACGCAATCGGTCTTCGGTCAAGAGACTTTATCAGTGAGCTTGAGCAACAAGAACGCGAACTTCAACAAAAACGTTACCAAACATATACATTTAATTACAGAATACAATAACTTCACTTGGAAATGCAACGAGATGGCCACCTTTCCACCGTCGTCTTTAGAAAAAGCTCAATTCTGGAGTCTTACAGAAAACGTGAACGTTAGGGTAAAACAATTTCAATTATGGTGTGGCTTCAAAAATGAAGCTTCTAGTTTTTCATATTCATACACCTTCAGGTAAAACAAAAAGAAAGCGAATGAGTTACGTAAACAGGAAAAGGGAAAACGGAAAGTTAAAAATTCAGCAGCTGTCTTTGTTGATGTTCGCGTCCTAGTTGCTTTAAGTTCCTAATATTGCCGAAATTTTAACAAACGAAACATAAAACGTTATCTGTGCGCCTCAACTTGTTACTGAAAGCTTTTGGGCAAAGAAAGAACACAGAAGGAGCTGAAAAGCACGACACACTTCACTGTTCTTTTAAGCTACGGTAATGCGAGCAACTAAAACGTGCAACTCGTCTCAACTCGAAAGTAGAAGTTCGTTCTACTTTTTGCAACAAAATTGCAAATGCTGCGCGTTTTACCAGTAGTCCCTCCCGCGATTTCTCGCTGCCATCTCAATCACACCTAGGGTCTGTTCACGAACAAATGGAGGGAAAATGGAGGAAAGAGTGGCGAAACTGGGGCCCTGTTTACAACGATTCTACTTTGTTTGAAAAGACATGTGTATATATAAATATGTCTGTGCGTTTCACCTGCTGTCCACACAACAATGATGGAACTAAACACAGCTCTTAAATCTGTATTATGTTAATCTCACCTAAATTGAATCGTTTCTAAAAAGCTTCAAAAAGTAGACGGAGAATTTTGAAAGCTCAGTGCAATCTACTTTTTCTTTCCGAATTTCATTTTCGTTATCGTCTTGCTTTCTGATACTTAATTTCAAAATAGTTTTACAAGGTGTTTCTTGAAATGACAGATGAACTTCGTTAATTTGAGAACCTTATTTTGAATGCCACACAAAGAATATCTTGGCCGAAGCAGGCAGGCGGGTGGGCATGTTGAGTCGACTAAGGAATAACACAACATCACATTGCGCAGTTACAGTATACACATCACTCATTTGTCCTGTGTTGACTGCTATAGCTATGTATGAACATACTGTGGAAAAGGCAATGCAGAGCAAATCCAGAGACTTCCAAGACGGGTAGCTAGTATTGCACCAATGAAAAGCAGGAGTGACAACGCGTAAAATCGTAAAATGAAGGACCCTTGAGCAAAGGCGTAACCGCCGTAATTATAACAGTGAACAAATGCATAAAATATCCTCAGTTTACAACTAATAATTTTCTTTCAATAGAGACCTTGATAAACGAACGACGAGACAGAGTAACCGTTTGAATATTCCCAGGGTCAGAAATGAAATCGCTGAACACTCGTTTTACTGCAATGGATGAATTGTTTTTGATAATTTAAATCGTAATTCTATTTTCTTAATGAGAGAAGATAATAGTTTGAGCATGAAATTTTAGTGTTTGAAGTATGACTTTTATTTTTAACTTGTAATTTTAACTTCTCTTATCCCTCGATATATTCACAGTAATGTGCACGGCGCCCATTAACAAGTTGCTTTAAAACGACTCGAGGATTTACCTTCATTAAATAAGGTTTATTACTTACAAATAGCCATGAACTGGAGTTTGATATTCGTTAATATTCTCTTTTTTGTTCCCCTCGCTTTGCTTTTAAAATTTACCGTACAAAAAAGATGGCGACTGTTACAGTTACCCATAGTTCTTAGCACAAGCAAATCCTAAAAATGCTCGGAAAACGCACAGGAAAGTTATAAAAACTTCAAACATTGCTACTGTACAGGGATGAATATCGCAAAAATAGATGGCTTTCTCTGCTTTCGTCTACTGGCTGAGTTAGGTTAATGCTCCGTTACACTAGCCTGCGTTGCAGCCGGTTTGTTTGTCTTCAAAGGGTGGATATAACCAACGGTTGAGACCGTCTGCGGCGCAGGCTACGTTACACCATTTCATTAAGATGTAGTCAGCAGAGAAACAGACACCTCTCCAGTGGGAACACCGCCTTGTTGTCTCTCGGTGTCCATGTTTAACAGCGAGTTTGGCCGGAAATTAACACTAATGTACCTCAGTAAATAACTATGAAATTACTGGCGCGGATATTAAAATGATGCGTTGAAAATTAAAGTTAAAAAAAACAAAAAGCTTTTGTGGACGTTGTAAAACTATTTAACCTGAAAACATAGATCAACTTCTATAGTTCATTTTGGACATCCGGAAACATTTGTTTTGGTTTTCAATAGGTCAATCAAGAAAAAACTCACGATTGTTCTTCGTACTAACTAACTTACTTGAATTGAGAGTCGTTTAGAATATTTAGTACTCTTGCTAGCTTGCGATGGAACTGGATTTTAGATAAAAATCCTTAGTTACTGAAAGTTTTCAACTTCAGGAAACTAAAGGCGCCCGCATAGGATACTGGACCCGTTGTTAGTTGTTCAGTAAACAGTGAGCGCAAGTTTGTTCGCAGATGTGTGAGCATTCTTATTCCGAGAAATATGGATTCGAGACGCCACTTTTCAAATTCAGAAGACAAAAGGATCTCGTTTCGGAGGTGAAATGTCGATCCATCATTTCCCAAGCAAGTGTCCTGAATAAGCAGATACGTGCCAAATACACATTAATTTGTTTTCCCCTTATCCTTCCTGCACACCAAGACACAAAAGCTTAGACAAGAAAGTTATCACAATTGCATTAAAACCTATTGTACCTAGCTCGTTAGATAATTTTTAAAGTAAAAAACATGTCCAATAGCCAAGCATTGAATTTGTTTCTTGACATATCGTTCATCTTGGTCAATCTATGATTTTAAAAGTATTTCTGGGTCTGTTTCCAGTCTTTTTCATATTTCTATAAATCTAAAATTATTTTATTGAAAAAAAAAAACTTAAAAAAGAAGGTCGAAGGCTCCCACAAAGCGTTTATTTGATTGATCGGATGTGCGCATTTTGTTCCGGGAGTTCGTTCCCACCTTTTTTACACGTGGTTTGTGCTTCATCTGCACAAGCTTTCTAAAGTTTTTGTCTAATGTCGAAGAGTCTGCCGCAAAAATGCAAATTTAATAGCAACCTAACTTCGAGCCCATAACAAACCAATTAATCAAGTCATTTCTTGTCTACTGTCCAATTTGTTTCTTCGCTAATAAGTTTCGAGCGACAGTTGTTATTCGAAAAATTGCTCAGAAAACGAGGAGGGGTAACCTTACACAAGAGCCAGTAACTCGGAACGAAAAATCAGACAAAAAAACCAGCTTTTTCACTTTTATTAAATTTAATGTTGTCTTGCAGTGCGACAACACAAACCAAGATTACGTTTCTAAAAGATTAATTAATCCGAGTCGCGTTGAGACTGATAATAAGACTGTTGAATTACATTTTGTTGTGGCAATTTTCATCGTTCTCAACTCGGTTCGTGATTGCCTTTAGAAGCTATGAAAGATTTGTCTGGATGGCCTTGGTTCGTGTAGTAGCAAAGCAAAGCTTGTCTTGTAGAAACCTCTACAATCAGCATATCAACAAAACATGTGTGTTATTCATAAATAAATAAATAAATAAATAAATAAATAAATCCAATTCTAGAAAGGATTATGCTACATTCAGCTTAGCATCTGTTTGTAAAATATGTTCATCATGTCCTATTTTTGAATGAAAAAATTTATCATTTCAAAATGACTTGTCGAAAATGTTTCGGTTTCAAAGTGGGAAACCTTTTTGGTCTTCATCGGCGGATATTGTCAGACTGATAAAAATGCTGAAATTTAAAGGCGCCAGCAACAAATTACACGATCATCAGTGCATCAAAAAAGAACGATGAGTAAGATTCAATCTTACTTACTTTCCACACAAAACAAAAACGAAGAATATTAATGTTGCAAACCGCTTTTTTTAATCTAAAAGTTCTACTGCATGGTAAAGTGTTTCGCAATCACGAATGCTCGGAGTTTACAGTGGTCCAATGTCAATGACTCTGCATTTACAACGAAAATTAGCGGATTCTAAATCAGTCTTTTCAAATTATCATAATATAATTATCTTATATCTAACCAGGCAGAGTGAAGATATTTCAGTTTATAGCGAAGTTAGCAAATGACAACCCAAGCATTAGGTAACTGCTTTCACTTCAAACCGGTTCCACTTGGTAAAAAGTAACAATGAAACTTACTAGTTTCCGCAAGAACGTCTCGCACTGCACCGTTCCAGTTCACTTTCAGTGTTTCCCCAACAAGAAACTCTTGGTATATTTCTTCTAAGGAGCCGAGCTCGAAATGGGAAAGATTTCGTGGAAGTTTGGAAACCTTGATTTCGTTAGTTTCCTGAATAAATCCTCCAATCGTAAAGCGGCTTCAGTTGTAAATGAAGTGGGCTGAAATAGAAGGCGAAGCGTTAGTTACCGTCACCTCATAGTTAGTCTGTGGCCTCTCCTCGTGCAGGGCATAATATGAAAAAATATGGGCAATATATCACCATGAACTTAAAACAAAAGTTTTGGGGGTTATTTTATGATCGACTTCACATGGCGCGAGATATCTTGCCAAAAATAATGGTACAGAGATTTCTCAACAGATGCCATAAAAGGTGGTATTGCTCCACGTTGTCGGTTCTGAGTTAGTGGTGATAAGCGATAGGCAAATATATCAGAAACTAAAAAGGGAGCTCGGTCACCCAATGAGAAACTTGCTGCCAAAGAGAAAAGAAACAAAATACAACCTGAGAAAAACACATTCGGAACGGCCTGTTGTTAACACAGAACGATTTGAGAACTGCTTTTCAAACTGACTAGTTTTCAAATATAATTTGTAACTGCAATATAAATATAATATGTAAATTCATGTATTTATGTACGTTACATGAACATTGTTAAAGAGGATTGTTGTTGTTGTTGTTGTTGTTGTTGTTGAGACGTTGGGCGTGTTGTGGCCGTTCTCGGCTACTTTCAGGTTAAAGCTGAAAAAATACCTCGACGTTATTTTTTTCGGTTTGGAAAATTGATGAAAACGAGAAAAGGTTCTGGAGCTATCTCCTTATGAAGAAACCGTAAATTAGTTGCAATGCATGCAAATCTTACAAGTTCCTCCCATTAGAGCAAAGAGCATTCATAGTACAAGGTATTCGTGTTAAAAGTGGCGTGAGAATGCGCCTAACGGGGTTGTTTTAAGCCCAAGAGCCATGACGTTGCAAAACATTTATCTAGAACAAGTTCTTTCATCAGTGACAGAAAACCAATCACATGTAAACTTGTTTTTTTTCGAAAGCGACCGGTTTTTGCAAGACACAAGAGCCAGAGACGATAACTTTGCTAGTTGCAATGCTTTAAATGGCATCCATAAAATCCAAAAATCCGTTTTCCTGCGCACTAACTAATAGTTTCACAAAACGTTAACTAAACCTGAGGTCTCGAAAAGGCTTCTTGTTTACCTCAAGCCGAAAGTTTCAGCATCAAGGCCCGGTGACACGATGCAATTTCAACAAATATTGGGCGTAAAAGGATGAATTGCATTGTGTGGCCACCTCTGCAATTGTTGCGTGCATCACTGCATGCAATTCTGTTGCACTAAAGGCCTGGCCACACGACACTCACGTGGTCACTTATCTAATGCTCCTTTTCCCTTCCTTCTTGCTTTCTATTCCCTGATGCATGCCTCTCTTTTAGCATCTCTGATTCAACAAGCAGCTGCAGATTTTTTTAAACACAGTCACCAGTTTGTTTTTCTGTCATGTTGTCAACATGGCTTTGTAACTACGTTATACAAGTTGCACGCAATGTTGCAGAGGGTGTCCATACTGAATGGAGTAATAAATTGCGCGCAATATATTTTATGTAATGTTACAACGTACATTGTCGCCTTTAACTAGTCTTTTCTTTACTTAAAATTTTACTTAAGAGTACCTGTTAACGTACCTGGTTGTACAAACGGCAGTTTTGGAATATTAACTGCACATCTTTTACAAACTCCACAACGCTCTCATACCGCAGACTGTGCAGGGTCTCCTTGATATAGGTCAGGTCCATTGGTTGTGTCACCTTGACGTAGTAATCCGGGAACTATGGAAACAAAGGAAGTCTGAACTAAAGCACCATTACCTCGAACAATCTGAGGGTTGTAGGGTAAAATTGTTCAAGATATATAAGCCACTTTCTCAATCATGCGCAGAACAAAGTAACGGTTTTGCTTGCGGTCACAACCATGCACTGTTTACATCAGTTTGTGACACATTTAAGGTTATATCTTTTGCCTTCTTTCGAAAAGAAACGACCTTGTTTCTTTCATAGCACGATATGACATGTTTCTAATAAGTGTGGCCCGCCAACTGAAGCGCTAAAGTTGCTCTGCGCATGGCTGAGAAAGAGGCTTACTAAATTGGCGATAAGAGCTGTCAAACACATACACACACATACGCGTGCAAACACGCACATAATCGCACACGCACGCATACAAGGTAGTCACATGTGAGACACA
>JAOBYE010177773.1:29760-47961 GCA_025403585.1 Parazoanthus swiftii
ACATACACACACATACGCGTGCAAACACGCACATAATCGCACACGCACGCATACAAGGTAGTCACATGTGAGACACACACACACACACACACACACACGACAGTCACACGGCATATACACACACACATACCTTTTTCTTGTCGACAGGATGAACAAAAGGAAAACTGTCCTCACTCGCCCACATTTCCGTCAAAATCTCATCACATTTCTACAAGACAAAGTTATTGTTTTCTTATTAGAGGTTGGACAAAATAATATTTTACTCAATTATAGGTATAATTGTTAAATGTGGGTTATAGGCTCTGGGAAAACTCGCAGATAACAATCAATACGAAAACACATGCAACAAATGAACTCGTCCCAAAGTTATTAAAAAGAGCTCAAGCGTAGGGGAACGGGGAAAGGTCTTGGGTCTCGTGGGTTTACAATTAACGACGTGATATTAACATTAATGTTGTGGATAAATAGGAAAAAAATATTTATAACCCAAAGGAAAAACTAAATATAAAGTAGGTATTTTAGGTCAAGAGTCTCGAGATAACACCTACCCGGAATTCCTTGCTCAACTCGTCACCCCGCCGTCTTCTCTTACAACTCGACGAGTGTTGAGGTTCTTCGCCGACTTTAGGGGTCGTTCTCTTCCGTGAAGGATGTTTAGATTTCTCGGGTGTCTGTTTCCTTTCCGAGGCTGCTTGCTTTAACTTTTTTGTACTTTTTTGTTTCTCTGCATTTTAATGGTTTTGTTAAGACAACTATATCAGTTCAAATTCCGCGCTCTTTTTCCACAAGTTACAGTTTTTCTTTAGCTTTTTAATTCAACCGCTTCACATCATTAGTCCGGTTTCGTATTTTCAGTTACATGGAAACCCCAATTTAAAATTGAATTCTCCGTATAAAATTATTAAGATTGGGTTATAAAAGTTTAAGTTAAAACAATATATAACTGATCATGGTCAAGTCGATCAAAAACGTTTGTTTTAACTTAATCTTTTCATAGCCCAATTTAAATAAAGAAATCCCCTGTCATTTCATCCGTTTATTTTTTATTTAATACAATATTTATACAGGGCATCTAATTGGCTCAAAGCCAGTTTAGAAGAGCCCTATATTAAAAAAATTGAAACCGAAATAATAAATCAGAATTCAGAAAAGTAATACGCATTATCAAAGTACAAGTAACAGAATACTCCCGAGGGTGTCCGAGTCCTTCCCGAGGATTGCACTACGAAGATTTGAGATATCGCTGGGATAAAGGGTAACAGGATAAAACCTTTCCGCTCCCGGTAACCTCTACGAAGATTTGAGATATCGCTTTGTGAATCTTTAGAAACTTTCAAGGTTAACAGATTTTCTGATGCATTAAAAGATTTCGCGCCATTATATAAAACTTATTTGATACTTTCTGTCTTTGTCAATTTCTTGACATCGAGAACGTTAGTTTATGATTTGTCATCAATTGAAACTAAAGTATTATCATCTGCATAGTAATATGAGAGGGCAACAGCAATAAGAAAATATTAACTCAACTTACTTGTTTCTATCTCTGAATTGCAGTTGAGTTTAGCAAACTGCGCCTCAATGCATTTTCTGGCCGCAGGTGGCCTGTGCAAGGGCGGATACTCGGGACTGGCATCTTGTGGAGTCTGCCTGTGCTCACACGGTTGTGGACTGGACTCCAGAGAGGTTTGCCGGTGACCTGCATCTTTAGAATCCTGCCTATGCCATACAGGACTAACAATATTAACATCCTCTTGAGTGTGTTCAGTTCCAACTGTTAATAATCCAGACTCCTCGCGGCTTTGTCTCGCTTGATGTGATACTAACAGACTAGTCTTCTTCCCTGATTGGCCAGTTCCGATTGGTATCGGACAGGGTCCTTGTGGGGTTTGTGTGTTTGCATCCGATGCTGGTCTGGTACCTGCCTGGGTGCGTGTCACTCCGGCAGTAGTTATTAGACTACTGTTGCGATAGATCTCCCTGCTTCCACAGGCTTTCACAGGTCTTTCTGGACTGACGGGATAAAGCCTTGCCGCTCCCGGTAATGAACTAACATCGCAAGCCATCTTTCCCGTTGTACTGGATGCAGGACAAGCACTATGGATCATCTGTCTTGCTCCACTGAATAACCGACCACCATTCTCAAGTATCTGCCTCTTTCTAATGGGTTCTGCAGCAGTGACCATAAGGATTTTTTCAGTTTCACGCTGACCGGGTTCTCTAACCCCTAAAGACGCTGGACGTCTTAAAGCGGTCGGCACAAATCCAGCAGTTGTGGAAAAAAGAGGAGACAATGAGGTGATTCGATCTTGTTCGTCAGCCATCACCTGATCATGTATCATTTCACTCTGACTCAGACAGCTCTCAACTTTCTTGTCTGAAGGAAACCAAGTAAAATGAAGATGAACGTTTTGAAATGCAGTACTGTCAGAGTTGTCAAAATAATCTGGCAACTGAAGAGTTCGACCGCTCACTCTACTCCGATACAGTATAATATAAACGCTGGTTAAAAAGTCTTTTAGAAAATGAGAGATTTTGAATTGCAAAAGTAGGTTTTAGAGGATTTCATCTTGCTATACCTTCCAAGTAGCACCTCTTACTTCAAAACATATTGACAACTCACTCTTAAAATACCAAAGATATCTTTTACTATCTTTTCGCTATCTATACAACTACCCTGTATCTCACTCTATCTTTTTACCAGCTGCCAGAAATATTTTGCTACCTGAAAGCTAACTGCCACAAAGTTCAGACAGGGCATCCTATCTATATCTGACATCTATCTGCATAGAAATGTTGGTTTGAAAGTCTATTGTATCACTAGTTTTCACAATTCACACGGATTTTAGGTGCCCTATCTGGTTTGACTGCAATATCTGAAACCTACCTGTTAGTTAGAAAGTTATTAAACATTTTCGGCAACTGTTTATTAAATTGAAAAAAACATTTTGTATTTTATTTTATAACAACTTATAATCATGAAATGATGCCATATACCCTTAAACTCTCTTTTTCCACAAGTGTCTGGAATATAAAATCAAAATTACAGTGATCAAAATAGGTGATTATCTATCTGTATCTGGACTTTAATCAGTCTATAAAATTTGGACAACCGGACCTGGGGCTGTGGTATATACAGTATGTTGTCTTATGATGGCACTGCATACCAGTAATCAGGCATCTGTTATGTTTTTTGAAGCAATTGGCTGTGCACTTTTCTTCTGTCACATCAAGATTGCATTTAAAATACTACAGTAAGCTTGCCCTTAATGACACAGAAATCAACAAATCTCTAGCATACCTCCCTAAAATAATTATTATCAAAAGGGGGATCATAGCTCAATATACATAGTCCCTGATAATAATCACCAACCCATGAATTCAAAATACCTTAGGGCAATTAATAATCTACAAACATGGGTTTAACATTATTTTGGAAGTTTGCATTAACAAATTTTAAAAATCAAATTATGTGATAAAAGTGTAGATTATATGCCCATCCTGGGAATTAAGGGCCTAAATTTGTTTACAAAATAATGTATGAAAAAATGCTGGCGAAATAAATTAGGTAAACTATAAAAATCTCAGACTGAGTGTACAAAGTTACTTAATATATGGTTCAAATATACTTCAGCTCTCTATTTAGCAATTATCAAAATAAAAATGTATGGACTATTGAAAACCCTTATTTCACACCCTGACCTGAGCGTAGCATGACTTCTCCCAGCCTGTTGATCTGTTCCAGTGTGTTTCTATCCAAAGTGATGTTTAGCCTGAATGTCGCAGGTGGCTTGCACTCGTCCAGCGATGTGTACAGTGCATTGAAGTGAGAGTAGAATGGGGTAAAATCCTCAGCAAACTGCCCAGAATTCTTGTTCAGAAGTGCCTCACCTGTAACCAAAAAAAGAATTGTACAGTTCTTTCAGATTTGTTGGAGAGGTAGCTATTAATAATAGTGATAACCACATTTGCCTGCATAAGCCCCTGAAAGTGCCAAATATTACCAGGTCAGCTACAACTGATAGGTCACCCTTGCTACTAACCTATTCTAGAACAGACCACTTTCATAATCCCCCCCCCCCCCATGCAGTGGCCATGAACAAAAACTTCAAGTCAAGCTCAAGGCCAGTAGGGCCAAAATACACTCAGCAAATGTATGATAACTTGGAACTTGACCTCAACTACAGCTTGAAGTCATATAATTTGTTTGTTATCACTCAGGAGCAAATTATGAAAGTAGCGCATGACAGCTGTTTCAGCTGTGTCACCCACTTTATCACTCGGTTCTGGCTTGAGACTGGTCCTGTATATGGATTTGAGTCACTCAACATTTTCATCCAAGGAAACTTTTATTAGTTAGCTCTAGCTCATATGTTATCCATAGGCAGGTCTGGACCAGTCTGCCAAAAGTTTTGCATCCATTTTGCAGAACTGACTGGTTGAGTTGCAAGCTAGAGTCTGCTCAGATCGAAAGTGCCCTTATAGATAAACTTTATGGCATTGACTACCCATTAAATTCTCTATTGTTGTATCCTGAGGTGAAGGAGTGGGCATGTGTATCTGGCACATACAGATTGATAAATAAATATACATAACTTTATGCATGCTGAGGAGCAAGACCTCCCTCCCTCCCTATTGGGTGCCACCTGTAAGTACCTTCACTGATCAATCCTGTTAAAATTTTCAACTGCGTCTGCACAGAAACTCTGTCAGGAGAGTTCTTGAAAGATTCACAGAGTTTCTTGACCTTCCTCTGAACTGCAGCTTCTCTCCTCTCAAGAATATTTCTTGCTTCCTGAAAGCAGTACCTCAACTGATCAAAGGCCCTTGCTACAGTCTTATCTGCTTCAGTGTCTGCTGTAGAGAAGCTATTACTGATTCTTTCATATAACAGTCTAGACTTATCCAGTTTTTCTTGCACAAGTCTTCTCAGTTTTGGTAAGACCAACTCTATCTTGTCTACAAGATGATCACTGCTTTCTGCCAGGCCCTCTTTACAAATAACGCACAGTGGTGAAAGTGAAGTCCAGTCAAAGAAGTCCAGAGTATGCTTATGTTCATTACAAACAGGTCTTACAGATGTTATTCCACGATGATTTGCTTTTCTTTCATTTCCTCTGTGCTCTCTATCATAACACGATGCACAGAATATTGCTGAACACTGCGGGCAATACCATGTGGCCAAGTTACCACTGCAGTACTCACGACACCACAACTCGCCAACAGTTAGGTCTTTCTGAGTGCTGTCTGGTCCAACTGGTGGGTCAGCCATAGAGTTAGTGCTCATTGCTGGTTGGCCTGAAGATGTGAAAGAATCAATTGAAACTAAAAATGTTGACAGATCCACTATTGTATCACTATTACTTAGACCCACTAATATGTATGTACATGTATCACCGTGTTTAGCTTACCATACATTTAAAAGGAGTGCAGTTTAACCCATATATTTCTATGCCACCTACTAAGCTCAGGGCGGAAATCACCAGTAACATTTACTTTTTAGGGGTTAGGAGATGATAACCAGAACAATTCGGGACAAAGAGCAATTTGATCTATTTATGATGTAGCAGTTACAAAAATGTTTGTGCATCATAGACCGGCCAGTGTACATCTCAGTGGTCCTGTGCACCTGCCGGGGCAGAAACTCGGGATTCGTATCAGTATCATTGACGATTGCTGGTGAATCTGCTGAACGGTAAGAGCTTCGGGAAAATCCGAGACTTAAATAACGTTTTAAAAACAGACTAAAGAGTAGTTGACTCGACCTCAATGTTTACATATTGCCGTTTGCGCCAAAGCGGACAAAGAGCGAATGTCTACGTGCATTCGAGAAAGGTTTTAAATGATGTACTACTTCAATCATACTGCATTATCTTCTTCTTGGTTAGAAATAATATTCTAGCAAAAACAAATTGAAATTACCACGCGCCAAGTTTTCCACGCATGCAGCTCTTTAAAAAAGGAACAAAACAAAAAGTTGAATTTAGGATAAAAAGTGTAGAAGAAACATTAAACTTACAAATGAAAGGGAGTTTTTTATCGGCGAGAGAAGCACCGTAAAATCCCACTTTTCCTTTGGTTTGCAACGAAACTTTTTGCAACATCGCTGACGCGCGCTGAGTTCAAAAGTCATCACGCATTCATGTTCGCCAGCCTCGTTTTCATTTCCATCTAACTCGCTCCAGTCCTCCCGTCCTACGCGTATACAATTCACACGCCTGAGTGAGCATCGTTTGGTGTCCCGTATACACGCGTGTTTTTGTACTCCCCGTATGGGTAATGTTGGGTGACGTTGGACTACGTTAGAGTATGTTGGGTGATGTTAGGTGATGTTGGGTAATGTTGGACAATGATGGAAAATGTTGGTTGATGTTGGATGATATTGGATTATGTTGTGTGAAGTTGGGTGATGTTGGATTATGTTGGGTAGTGTTGGAAGATGTTGGATGGTGTTGGGTAATATTGAATGATGTTGGATGATATTGGATAATTTTGGGTGATAATGGGTAATGTTGAGAGATTCTGGATGATATTGGACTATATTTGGTTATGTTGAATGGCGTTGAGTAATGTTGGGTGATATCAGGTGATGTTAGGTTATGTTGGAAGATATTGGGTAATGCTGGGTGATAAAGGGTGACGCTGGTGATGACAGGAGATGTTGAGTGAAGTTAGACTATGTTTGATTATGATGGATGATGTTGGGTGATGTTGGACAATGTTGGATAATGTTGGGTGATGATTGTGATGTTGGATGATGTTAGGAGATGGTGGTTGATTTTGCGAGAAGTTGGATCATGTTGCTAGGCCAGTGGCGTTAACTTCAGTTTGTCTTCGTTCAAAAACGATGTCTTAGTATTTACTTTGTTGTCGTAATACTTACTGAACTCCTGAACGTTTATGTCACTCTGAATATGTCCCATTGATGGAAATGAACAAATTTTTCAGTCAAATTTATACACTTTCTTTTGTTTTGAAAAATGTTGAGTCATGTTCGACGCTCAATCCGGACGGGATCTGAAGATCCTGGTTCCGAGTTCAACACCCGGAAAACGCGCCGCTCCCGCGACCTGCTTATGACAAATCTCAACAATGTTGCTGGTAACAAAAAGATTCTCATGTTCTATATTAAGTTTTGGAAAGTGACGCAAAACCCAAAAGTGAAACGTTTTTCTTGCTGAGTTGCATAAGAGACCGGAAGTGTTGTGAAGGGGACTGGTTACGACTCTCGTCGGTTACAGACGCCAGTCAGTTTCCTGCAACGCCGTTGATTCAAGATGGCGGACCAAATAAGTATAAGGTCTTGCCAAACAAAATCTAGCCCACAGATTGTATTTGTCCGGCTAGGAAAGGAACCGACTAAAGATAGTATTCAGAAGAAAATATTCAAGTGTGTTAAAAGTGTTTTGGATGATTCGATTAACGATGGAGGCAAGAATAGTAATGAGAAAAGTTGCGAGGTTTGTCCTGGAATCAAGTCTGATGAAGTTTGTGAAGTGGCACTGGGACCGGAGTTTATTGGTATTGTGTTAAACGATGGTCGTGTCTGCAGACTTAAATGTTCGTCTAATAATTTGGATTCGTCAAAGAAGCCAAAGAAAATGCAGTCGAACAAAAGTGAAGACATTTTCCAAATACAAAGCGACGAGGCGTATGCTCGGCGCCTGCAAGACGAACTAAATGGTGCTAGAGAAGTGAGTTCAACGTCTCTTTCGTCCACTTTAAACCAACTACTTACTCCATCTTCTCCGGAGATATTTATGCCGGAAACTGCGGAATCATTGTTTCCAGAAATGAGCTTTCTGTCAAGTGATAATGATCAGACATCGACTGTTCCTCTTGGTTCAGTCGAAGAGGATCCGGAAGCAGTTAATGGTGATCAAGACTCAACTCCTCGTGGTAAAGTATCAGAAAGAACTAGCTTATCAGCAACAGTGTCTGGAAATTCACAAATGCAAAAGGCTCAAGCCAGCATAGAGCCTGTCCCAAAGAAAGAAACAACGTCTAAAAATGTCACTGCAGATGTTCTTTCAAATGCAGATTCTCCTAATCTGTCATCTAGCACAAAGCAAGATGAAACTAGGAAAAAGAGTTTTGATAGCAGTTTAGATTCAAAAGTTAAAGCTGGTTGTACCACTGCTGAGACTAGAACTTCAACATCAGTTAGCAGTTTGATTTCTCATGACAAATCACAAATGTCACAATCAAGTGTTACCACACCAGATAGCAGAAACAACAACCAAACTCGAGCAGATATTGCATTTTTTCCCCGCCGATCAGTTGCTTCTCCAACATTCATACAGAGAACAATATTTCCAGCTGATCCATTCTATTACCGGCCTCCAAGGGGAATGTTAAGTAGTCCCTTAATACTTCCTCGGCCATCAGGGGCTTTGTATAGCTTTGATTCACGGCGACTAAGAGACACATTTAGTACTAGGAGCTCAATTCGATACCAACCACAAGGAAGGACAGTGCACCATTTTGGCCCACCCTCGCGGAGCTCAGGAAGTCATTCTGATTCTAACAGCAGGAGGGGAAGGACACAGTTGGGAGATAATGGAAGGAAAGTTGGTGTTGAAGATGAGAATGCACAGTTCTTTTATCCAAAGCTTGGAGAACTTGAATGGCTTGAAACAGAAACGGTTAGTGCCAAATCTACTAGATACAGTATTTAACATTAAAGTATTATATGACGTTACTAGAATGTATTTTGTAGGGATTATTACCAGATTTATTTAATGATTAATAATTTAAATATTTTATTCATTAACAAAGAGGATAACAGGGACATAAGCTAGCATTTCTCAGAGTACACAGTCAGTGAGGTGAAGCAAAGCTGACTATCATTTTCTGTTTCACCACATGGACTATTGCTTATAGAAAACAATAGCGAGTGTTATTTTGGTGGAAGTTAACTGTCTTTTATTTCAGTCAATTTGAATCAATTTAAAATTTTCAAATATCAAACTTCAATTTGTTAGTGCAATCTCATATGCAAAAGTACAGCAGTGAGTTTTATTGTTCATCAGTGATTGAATTAATCAAATTTTTTGATTTTCAAAGACAATGATAAATTTATGAGATATTACTAATATTTGATTACTGTTAGATTACAGCCAAATTAGTGTAGAAAACAGGGCAGGAAAAGATGTTTTTTGAGATTCCAACAAAACAAACTTAGTACCACACACAAGTACCATGTACTATTTGTTAGGACCCAGAAGCATTACAGACAATGTAGTTGGGGATAAGGTATAAGCCCTTGTCAGTGCCTCCCCTAAACCAAACCAGGCTACAGTCAGAAGCAGAACTTACAAGTTTATTTTTTTAAAATGTGAACATGCCATTGCCTAGCATTTGTTCACCAAAGCAATGGTTCCACACAAAATTCTTTCATTGCTGATAATGAAGGCTTTGCAACTTCCTATCAAAAGTGTTGTATTTTCCAATATTTCAGCAATCATCCATGCAAATTGCTGAGGCATGCTACGAAATGCACTACTGGGAAGATTTTGAGGAATACAATGTGCGGTCACACTTGTGCTCCTCAAAAATGAGGTTCTGTTAAATTTTACCAGCAGTATATTATAAATATGTTGATATATTGTTTTCAGTTTTGCCAAGAATCTTTTCCTTAATCACAAGGGAAAATCATTGGTCAACTGGGAACATAGTTGTTACTCAACAACGTAACAGTGTCCAGAGATTTAAATTTATTTGTGAATAGAATTTGCAGTACTGAAAAATCAATATCTTTTCCACAAAATTAATATGCAATTTAAATAACAGAAATATCTGAAAATAATAATAAACTTATGTTTGTATATCAAAAGGGTGAGGACATTGTCTTTGAACACATTGCGGCACTTCACTCAGAATTCTTGCTGGTTGAAAAAAACACTGGTACACTGTATCATTGGCCATATGCATCAGGGAATGCCAGAGAAGATCAAACCAGTGCAGAAGATTCCATGAATGTTGACACAAATATGGAAGAAGAGCCAAATGTCATACCAAGAGCTAAGCCCCACCCACTTTTGGAAGAGCTTCATTTGAAGGATGAAAGTATCAGCATTCTAGCAGCTTCTAGTATTCGTTGCAGTCTTGTAACACGAAGTGGGAAGATGTGTACATTTTATGATGATATTATCAGAGGTGAGAATTCCTACAGTAGTACTTTATGTGTTAAGTGTTTTGCTTCTGGCTGGTACACCTGTCCAGTAAATTGTACGGACATTTCCCAGTGGCTACACCACCTTTCCCCAGCAATAATGTCTGGTAAATTTTAAAAAGTCACCAGAGAAAACATTTTGCTTCATTGCAACTCTAACTTGTTATTAATTAACTGGAAGTGGTACTTTAAAAAAATTTAAACAGCACACTAAGTTGTTCTCTGAAGCTCTTACAGAAAGTTGCTATCAGATTTTTCACAGAAAAACCTGGTGTTTAGGGCTGCAAGTCTTAAGAGTTTGGTCCCAAAAAGGCACAGAATTGCATTTCTAGGACTTAAGATTTTAAAAATGTTTAGGGGGAGTATCCCCCAGACCCCTCTTGATGCTTGTGCCATTGGTGCTTAATGGCCCACATGTACTTACTCTCCCAGTGTACCCAATTTCCCAAGCCTGGATGAAAACATTTAGTTATTGACTAATTAATATTTGTATATAAGTCAAGCTTTAGGATGTGAAAAATAACTCAAAAGAATCAATTTCATCATTATTTTAACTACATGGATCGAGAGAAAATATAACACCCCCACTAAATTGTGTGAAGCAGAACTCACCAATTGTTGTTCAAATTTTTCACCTACCAATGAGCGGCAGACGCCTAAGGAGCCCAAAATTTTTAAAATTAAAGGGATTTTTCTGGATAATTATATTAATTTTTTACTGTAACACATTTATAAAATATGGTCTGGTCCTGGTCTGGTATAAGGTACAGTAAGCATGTGAAAGAGCCAGCAACATACATGTGTATACAGTACCCCACCAAAGATTCTGGAGGGAATCCCCCTTCCCCCGTGGGACAAGTCTGTGTCATACTAATGGATCATTTACAAAGTTAACTTTTTACAACAAGTAGCTACAAGGTCTGTTTGCAACCAGAATGTTTGCCTTGAGTCATAACTGTGTATCATCCTGTGTGATCAAAATAACAAAATGTGATTTGCAAGAGTTTGTTCTTTTTTTACATCTTTTCAATAACACTGGTTTTGTATTTGTTCATTATCCCATTTTATTTAGATTTGATACAAGCTTTTAAAATAAGTTGTTTATTTGAGTAAAGAAACAGGTCTTATTAACCTTGCAAACTAGTTTGAATCACTTCAAATAAGTGGATTTGCAAATTCCCAAATTTATAGGTCCAAACCCCAAAAAATTAAAAGCCAGGGCACTTTCATTGTCTCACAGCCGATAGAAACCAAGGAAATACATGTACACCCAGTAAACTTACATGTATCCTGACCTCAATCGACCTTAAGTCACTCAGATCAGCAATTATTTGTGTGTAAAACCTCAAAAATTATTCTGGGTTGGAACATGGATTATATTTCTGAGAATCCAAGCATGTGCATAGCCGTCAGTCAGGACAAGTTTCCGGGTGTATGTTTTTGGTTTCTGTTGGCTATCAGATAATGACAGTCATCCAAGCTCGCACATGTGCAAAGCCGCGAAAGTGCCCTTTTAGTCAATGCTTAATATTCAAAGGATATTGATTGCAAATGAGTTTTAAATTAATCAAGGTTTTTATAAAAATAACAGCAAGTTTTTACATTTTGCAGAACCTGAAGAGGGTCAAACCCAGGCTCCAGCATTGATCCAAGAACTCTCACACCAGGCAAAGATGTTCCCAGAACTGCGAGATGAAGTGATCACATCCATTGACTGCAGTGAATTCTTCTCAAGCATTATGACTCAGTCAGGGAAAGTTTTCTGGTGGTAAGAAAGGTTTTTCCTTGTAATTAATCTAGCAGCATTTCATTTTTTGTTGAGTTTCTAGTTCTTTTAACATGTGAGTTTATCATGAACTATTGATAGTTTTTTGTCAACTGAATGAGGGCTTCTTTTAAAAAAAACAAGCAATAGATAAAGTCCTACACTGTACTGTACTTGTGGAAAATTCTAGAATTGCCGCCATTTCCCATACATGTATGTTGTGGCTGTCACTCCCAAGCCCCAGTTGTGGGCCCATACACACATGCAGATGTTTTTCAGCTCTGTTGGTCGGTACACATATTTCAGTATTTGATATTACATGATATATATATATATGGTATAACTCTGATTAATTTTTATTCAAGCTTGAAGGGTGCATATTTTTTTACATTTATTAAATTTTAAAGTTTGATTTAAAATTTTAGTTAAGTACTTGAGAATTCTTATTCCTTTCAGCCCTGTATCTTCTCCTTACATCATCAACACAAAACAAGTTGTTTGGTTGTGAGAATATGGGAATTGATCACATAAAGCAAACTACCTAGTACATGTAATATGAAAAGTTAATTTCTCCCAAACTGTTTAAAAAGAAAATATAGATACAGTTTAGAAGAATTTTGCAATACATCAGGTGTCGCATTTGGGGCTGAAAAGGTTAAAACTGTATTTATTTATTTTTTACAGGGGACTACTTCCATCAGAAGAGAGACAAGGTTTCAAGCAGAAACTACACAAAGTAAACAGCGAGACTTGCCACATATCTGTTGGAGACCATGTCCAGCTTAGACGACACCTACCTGGATTTCCAGGTGCATTAGTGTACAGATCATGTGACACAAGTGGTCCACAAATTGCTAGGCTGTTGTCACATGAGACTCCAGAGGATGGCGGTAGTATTTTCATTACCAAGATCAAAGTTGAACTTTTAAACCGATCCCAGACTTCTTGCGGGAACACAAGTGGGCGGGCATCACCTCTTGTGACAATTCCTAAGGTTGACTCACCTTTGTCAGCTGTGCGGATTGGCTCCCAGCAAACAGATTCTTCACGGAGAAGAAACGTACCAGAATCAGGAACTTTAAGTGCAGTACAAAACAGATCTAATTTGCCAGTGAGGGCTGCAACAAACACGGATATCTGGGATGTGAGCAGTGTCGTGTTCCTAGAGAGTGAAAGCAAAGTCTTGGGCACAGTGGCAGCAATTGATGGGCCACACGTAATTGTGAGAGTTGCAAATGTGTCCAGTCAGAATGAGTCATCACTCCGGGTTTTCAAAGTGTCAGAGTTAGAGACTGTGATGGTAGATCCAGGGCCGAGTGTCCAAGGGACGTCAGTCAACACTCAAGTAGCATCAAGTCTGTTATACCGGGGTTGTATACAGCATCAACCAAAGTGCATTGCCAATGCAGCTAAACCTTCACAGCCCTTGAGTGCTAAGGCAGAAATGTTAACTGGACTAAAACCAGTTGCCATGGCAACAACAAAGGCAGGTGTGAACCTCCTTGTTCAGAGAAATGCAGACAACAAATCATTTTATCTTGGTTCTGCCACAGACACTGATAATGACAACAGCAAAGTGTTCACTTGCATTTCTAATGAAATGGGTTGTAAAGCTGAGAGTGATGGATCAGTTACTGTTGAGGCCGAGAGTGTATTCAGTGAACATGCAGCACTCTCATTGTCACCATGGAAACCAATCTCAGATGAAGTCACTGGGCAAAAGAGAAAATGGCCTGCTGGAGACGACAATTTTTCCCAAAGTGACTCATCAAAGATAAATAGGAGTTGTGAAAATCAGTTGGTGAAATGTTGCAGAGTGTCGTATGGAAGGAGGTGTCCGTCCCTTCATTCACTGCCAGTGACCAACCTTGTGCTGCTGTGTGATGCAAATGGTTGTCTCTATGCTCGACCTTTCAACACAAAGCTGTCCAACCCTCCATTGAACGAGCTTGTTCCTCTCAAGTGTCTTGCCATTGGCCAGAGAATGGGTCATGTTATCAGCTCAGAAAATAGTGAACAGAAGGTTTTGGTCTTATTCCTGGGTATGTTCTGTAACCAGTAGATTCATTTAAATAAAAATACTTGTTACTGTACTAATGATGCATTCAGAAAATCTTAGAGGGAGATTATTGTATTTGGGGTCATTTGAACAAGAAGAACCAACCGTAATGTTGGATTAAAACCAAGAAATTGTACTTGCAAGTGTATTTACACCAGATATAAATCAGTTTATTATTATTATTATTACTATTAATTAACATGTTAGGATTAGCACTAGAAAACTGACTTTTCTTCCAGAATAACTAACAGTATAATCAAAATAAACTAATAGTTACATTGTAAGTAATGAATTATTAAACCCTGGAAATAAGATGCTTGCTGTTATTTATCTTAAAGAATGCTTAAAAATTGGATTCCTTTGTTTTACTTCCAACAGTATGATTGCTTTTTGTTTTTTAAATGATCCTAATTGCATGATTGTACAGTAAGTGCACTGTAAAAACTGCAGTAAATTTGGAAAAAGTCAGGACTTTTCCCCAGTTAACAATAACTTTTTCCAAACATATGACTGTATAATTGTATAATGAAGGGTGTATTAGTTGATAACTGACACTGGTTTTTTCATACACTCTGTACTCTCCTTAGTTTTAAAAGTTTAAATGTTTCCAGTGTAAAAAATTTAGAGCTTTGAGTACAGTACAGATAAAGATATTATTATTATTGTTATTATTATATTTATTATTATTATTAATATTATTATTATTAACACTTGTACTGACAGCATTTCAGCAGTTGTCACTGATTCCTGCCATCCAGTCTGGAGTAGTGAGTAAGGTGCAAGATGTGGTTGACCTTCTGGAGACCAAGCTACAGACTACAGGTGTCAGAGGGAAGAAAGGGAGAGGGGAGGGGAAGGGAGTTAAACGGATGGCAATGGATTCCCCAGGAGGGTTGGGATCAAGTCCACAGAGCGTTCCAAAGGCTATGGTGAGTTTTGTCAGGGGGGCAGGAAGTTGACCCTATTTAATTACAGAACACGGACAAAATATGGAGAGAAGTCAACATGGCAGTGAGTGTCATTAGAGGGGAGGGGTCAGGTTAGAGAAAAGACTTATAAATGAGAAACAGGGATGGAAATTAACACCAGCCCAAAGGCCAATAGTTTTCACCTTTGACCTGATAGATCTCACAAAGAACTGGCCTGTTTGGCTTGTACGTGTACGTTTTTCATAAAAAATGCATACTTGACAAGACATTCATGTCTTTCTTTTGAGTTTGTTGTCAGAAAACTTCCCCATTAATGAAAGGAATATCCCACAAATGAACTTGATTACTTGCAAGTGTATATTTCCCTTGCCTTATAAGCTATAAACAGTAGCTACTTGTATGATGAGTGGGTGTTCTGAACCCCTGAACTGGAGCCGATTGTGGTTCAGAATTATGTTGTGTACGACACTGAGATACTGCAGTGTTTTAAAAGAGGGATAGCAGATCTGCCACCCCTGGAGAAGCAGGGCTTAAAATAATTTCTGGAATGTTGCCGGTCACAGTAACTGGCCAGTGTGAATTTTGCTCGGATATGCCCCATTTCTGACTAGCAACATGACTGGCCATAGTCATGCTGGCCAGACACTGTCCGTTGACCCGCTGTTATTTTGAGCCCTGGAGAAGAGAGTTATTCTAGACTGTGCTAAGTGACTTTAGAACTCAAACTTTTCTTCTTTCCAGATCCCCGAGCCCTCCCCTCCAGAGCTGAGCAGTGAGGTGGAATCTGTGCTGAATGAACACATCTCGTGTAACCAGAATGTACTTCATGTATGCTGCACAAACCCTGCCTTCCTTCTAAACATGGAAAATTCTGAGGTCGCCAGTGTATTGGAAGACTATAGAGGTATTGATCATGCCATCAACTTCCATAGAAAACCCCATTTATCTATGTGTTAAATAGTTAGCAATAATTATTCCACAACCGTGCATTGGATATGAACTTTTAGATAGCGGACGAGGTGCGGAGCACTGAGTTGACTATCATAAGCTCATATCCAAACAAGCGTGAGTGAAATAATTGTTTTATTAAATACCAAACACTGGATAAAAATATCTCGAACTTTTTATTCTACCGATTGAAAATGTTCCGTGATAAAAGTGTCAGTTTCCATATTTGGACAAACTACAGGATGTAGGATTTCAGATCTTGAGTAGAGATCTAGAGCCAATCAAATTACCAGGAATTAAATATCCAGTGTTTGGTATTTCAACAACTAGTCATGTGCCTGTTATGAATATTATTAGATTAAACTTGTAGTCTAAGTAAGAAGTAAACAGACGAAAGGCAAGGAATAAAGAAAGGTTTTAATAAGATTGTTTAAACCAATTACCTCGTTTACTATTAAAACATGGAGTCTACCATAACTTTGACATCAGTTATCATAACATTAATTTTATGTTTCTATAAAATATAACAAATATTTAGAAAGTAGTGGGTTAAACCCAAAATGAATTAAATGAGAATAACAACTTACAATTATTTCTGGTAAGAATGAGATTTGGTATGATTACCAAAGCATCCTATTGGATATTGGGGCATTTTCTTTTAACATAACTCAATTCCAAACTTGTGACTCTTTCTTGTTTTCTTCTTTTGATAACTCAAGCTCCTGGTAACTCAAAAGTGATTCATTCTGTTGAACTCGAGAGTTCAATTTACGGGTTTGCTACCGACTGCTAAATATTCCTACTCGTTGTTGATGTAGTAGAGTTCAATACGTCGATATTCCTTATCCATAGCAAACACAGCCTCCAAACCAGCTGGAGACAGTGTCCAGACAGAAGTGCTAGTTCTGGACCTGCTTCTGAACCACAAGGTCTTTGGGCGACATTTTGTTCCTATGGTAAGTACTGAATATTTATGAACACTTAACTGTAAAGGTCAATGTAGACCTTCTCAAAGTGATATCTACAATTTTACAGTTGCGTCTCTGAGGATAACTGCAACTTTCTGTGATAATATGTTCCAATATACTGTATCTCTTTTTATATTTCCTAAAAAGTGACCAAGCTTTTGTTGGTCATTAAGGCTGATCGACTTGGCGAAGCTAGAGATTTGATCAAAGCTGGTTAGCATAATATGAACACAGATTTGTACGTTAAGGTAAAGATGTTTTTTTAAGTAGTGAGTCAACTAAGTATTGCAGCATCACATACTAGAAAGAAACTGTAAGAAGTTTTTTTCTTTTTTTCTGAATTGGGGCTGATCGTTAAACAACAGACTGTCTAAAATTGAATGAGGCGTAAACGAAAATTTTTGTAACTGTCATATTATGTTCGCGAAAACGAAGTTTCGTTTACGCAGATCGTTGTTTAGATAAACGCGTTACTGCAGGCAGACATAACTTACGATCTAAAAAAGTTACTATTGGACAACAAGAGTTTTAGAATAGAAAATCACTGCTCCAAGATTTAAAAAGCCTTACCTGAATTCAGTGCTAGAACATCCTTGTATGTCTTAAACAACTCAATTGATGTCGGAGTTCGCAAACTCAAGATGTATACGTGACAATTTCTAGGTTGTTGGCTAACGATGTTTCGTTTGGGATAACCACATATCGTTACTATAAAACGATTTTGCGGTCTCGCGGCGGTAATGCTCGTTTCGTAACTGCAATTTTTTTGGACAGCCTGAATATATAGCTCCAAACGCGTATGCATGCACTTAGTAGGTAACTTTTAAAAAGACAAGTTTGGCTAATATACTCTATACCGTATGGTGAGATCGTCCGGGTTGGTCTAGTCCTGAGAAGTCTGTTGCTGGTGTTGGTGACTGACGTTTCGACAGTCTGTGCGGAAGTCATCTTCAGAGTCAAGTGAGGAATGTATGTCGGTTGAATACTGATAAATGATAGTCTTGTGCGAAATGACTGATTGGTCAGTTGTGGGTGTATATACGTTATACAGTATGTACATGTACTGTAGGATCAAAAGTTTAGTTGTTCTACATGTACAGACAGGTAATCTACGGTATGTGTGATACTTCTGATATTTGTTCTTGGTCACCTTCGTAGCTGAAAGAACTTGATGCCCGCGGTTGTACTCCATTCATGACAGCCATTCAGTGTCATAACTTGAAGGCAGCGGCTTTTATTCTTGACTTTGTGGAAAAGAACAAAGGTGAGTGGTGAAGACATCTACCAGGTTGAATTCCGTCTCAGTTCTTGTGTGTACAGCCGGTTCGAAAGGGTCATGGAGAGTGTTTGGGGAGGGGGGG
>JAOBYE010177774.1:0-33464 GCA_025403585.1 Parazoanthus swiftii
TATGTATAGTTTTTCATTGTAATGCGCAATTGAAAATTTATATTGATAATTGCGCAATATAAGTCCAATAAATTATTATTATATAGAAGGGACGAATTTGACCATTGATACTGTCGCACTATACTAGTTACGTTCCGATCACATTTAGAACACAATATCTGCGCACACACACCACTGTGTAGACTGTATATTTGCAAATCATTGGTATCGTTCCAAGGAACAAACACAAGAGACACAAATGTGTGAGTATCAGCTAATTCAGTACAATTATTAGCTCGAAGGGAAATTTAACGTTTTGAAAGAGACGAGAAACATGCAATAAATCCATCGCAGAACTTGAAAAGGGCTTTTTTAATTTTTTTTCATACCGATTCCTGCTACGTCAAAACTTTAGCATAATGAAGTTGTTTACTGCTGACTTGTCTCGTGAAAATCAGGAAGTCGAGAGGAAGTTGAGATCACGCGATTTGTGACTTGAGTTGTGCCCTGTCAGGCTTGTACCCGGTAATCAGTGGGGGAGGGGGAGGGGGAGGGGGGTACGATGGTTGCGTACACTACACCCAAGGCCGAATATTATCATATGCTATTGGCGTTTGCTGTTTTTGGTTGCTCTTCACTTTACACTTTGTAACTGATTCTAAAGGAAACAAATAATATAATCAATGTGAAAAAACTTGCCCCAAATCTGAGAAAAACGGGAAGCGTTTTACTAGTTTTAGACATTCTGATTTCGTTTCGGCAAAAGGCAGTTGAACCTAAGAAATATACGGCTAATTTTCCTTCGGTGCATGGTTGTGCCTGCAAGTTTTCCAAAGCTTGCTGCGGTTTGTTGCAGCAAAGCATGGCAACAACAAGGCTTTTCAAAATAATTTGAAAAAAGCCATTCAGCCTTTCAGCCTTTCAGTGATTACTAAACACGTTTCTGTATTTTTGCGACCCCGGAACATCTTGATCGATTTTATTCTTTGTTGATAAAAATCGACCGATTTTTGCTATTATTAATGTAGACAAACTAAGCCTCAAACAATTTTGTTGACAATCTGCATTTTAGTTGACTGATGTGTTTGTTTGTAACATTTCCCCGGACTCAAACTTGCTCATACAGCGACCAGTTGAGCCAAAGCCATGGACAGCGACAATAACAAGAAAATAAACAAGTTTCGAGTTTTCATTTTATTTTTCATCATACAATGATGCAAGAATACTTTTACTCCTTTAAAGCACACCTTACTAGTTTTTAACCTTGAGTCCATTAGTTCTAATGTATTAAACCCCCTTGTTGATCTCAAATGTGGAATTATAACAATAAAAGCAGTAGGCAGTAACAACAACATTAGCAACATCAGAAACAGCAACAGCATCAACAACAGCAGTTCAGAAACAATAACAACAGCCGCAACAACAATAACAACAACAACAAGAACTGCATCAGAAGTCGGAAACGACAATAACAAAAATAATAATAACAGTAACAGCAACAACAACAACAACAACAACTTCCTACAACAACAACAACAGAAGTAGTAGAACTAACAACAAAAATAATAGAAATAACAACAGCAGTAAAAACAACAATAGAAACAATAACGGTAGTAGCAGCAAAACGTAGGAAACTACAACAAAATCAGCAGCAAAAACGGTAACGAGGCAACAAGAGCAGCAGCAATAGCAACAACAGCAGCAGAACGATCCGCATCAACAATAGCAACAACCTCAACAGTGACCGTCAGGAACGGTACGTTTGAAACCTATTGTTGTATTAGTAGCTTAGGACGCGGGAAATAGAAAATGGCTGATGAAAATAGTATTCTTTGTAAAACCGCAATGACTACGGTTTGGCTCAACCAGGGTATATACAATTTCTCAGATTTGGGAAAGTTTTAGGAAAACGTAGTGATCCGTGTCGTTTCAGTGTGAAAATACCATCAACAACAGTTGGTATGTAATGTTTTTCTTTATAAGTTTGGTTGGAAAGTTGACGTTTCAAGCATCAATTATTTTTGCTCTGACGAATGGCTCAGTAGTGCTCGTAAGGTCAGCTTTCAACCCAAACTTGTAGCCTTAAACATATTACAAATCGTAGTGATCAAAACCACACATTTTCTTCAAAAAAGCTGGTCTTCAGCGAGTAACTGCAACACGAGCCGGTGTAACTGTTCATACAAATATGATATGTGTTTTTGGGACGAACCGCTTGATTTTAAGGCGAATTAGAGTTGAAGAGTAGTTTACTTGCAGTTAGTGTTCTCTCATTCTGGCTTTAACCACTTTTATTTTCACCTCTGTGTAGCCAAACCCGCTTGGTTTGCTTAGAATGCTATGTGTTGCCAGTTTTTTCTCGTATATTTTGACGCGTTTACTATAATGTTTAATTAATTTTGTTTGAATTTCTTCCATACCAACCCAATTTGTCAGTTCACTCATATTTCAGTTTTCAGTCACAAGCCGTTGTTTTGCTCTCATACACAATCATTTTCCATTATACACCATCCTTTGCCCTTATATGCCATCCTTTGCACTCGCACACTTTCCTTTGCCATCATACATCATCCTTTGCTTTCAGAAACCATCCTTCCCTCACTCCCCCGAACACTATCATTTGCCCTCAAACGCCATCGTTTACTATTACCGGCAATCTCCTCTCACAGATAACTCCTCCGTACCCCTGAGGACAAATGCAGGAAAACCCATCTTTGCTGGTTGTCATGGCTCCCTCAAAACAGCGACCTCCGTTAAGGCATATACCTTGTGCGCATGGGCTGTGGACTGAGAGAAAGACAATGACGGTAACACTCTAAACACTTTTATCACATTTTGTATGTCAATTCAAAATTCATGTTAGTCTTTTTAAAATGCCAAATTTGGAAAAAGCAAGTCAATTTGGTGAGCAACGAAAATGTCGAAGATTTTTCACAAGAACTGCGACATTTTAAGAGAGAATGTACGTTGAATTGGAGAGGATGTGCATCTTCCACGTCCAAATAAAATTTAATATACACTTGGAGTTCCATGACCATAGCACTAGATACAAGGATAAGCTTAATGTCGCAACCTACAAGTCCGCTTCATGGCAGCCCATATTTTATACCACGCAATAAACTTGTCGAACTCTCTTCCATGCACTCTAATCATAGGTCAGCTTGTAAGTTTTTTTAAAAGAGGGAGTTAAAGTAAATCCTCTTTTCCTAGGAATCTGCCAGAATACTTTTAAGAGTATTTTAATTTTAGCAATACAGCTGTTTTCAAAAATGTTGAACTCACCAAACTGAAGTTTATCATTATATCTGAAGTAATGTTTGAAAGCAATGATATCGTGGGAACTACGATATTTAATAAAGCTGTAGTGCGCAATTACCAATGGCAGGCATTAAACTTCTGGGCCAAAGCTCTTTCGCAGTTCCTCAGAAATATGTATTAATGATACATTTCTGGTGGGCTCAAAATTTGTGCAAACAGCTGTAGATGTAATTAATGTTTTTTAATAGATTAAGATTTTAATGGATCCTTCAGTTTCAATATTTATTAAATTTTGTCATTTTATTTAGATTTTTGAAGGCCATTTATGGGAAAACTAATAACTTTTATCAATGGTATTGCTGTAATGCATTCTCTGTGTTTTATGTTGTTGTTTAGAAGTTTGCTAATGTCGCATTTTTTTAATAAACCCACAAATTTTGCCGTTTACCACGTTTGACTTCCTCTTTCTATTTCTGCCATTTAACAAGGGTTCAGATAAACAGAGTAGATTGTCTATAGAAGAGGAAAATTTAAGCCAATTTGAACCTATAAAGAAGACTTTAATGATTCTTACCTTCACAAAATTTCCCATCATAACCTCGAGGGCAACGGCAGCTGATATTGTTGCCAAGTTTTATGCAAACACCGCCATTTTTGCATGGGCTGGGATGACATGCACTAGCTAAAAGAAAACACGACGCATTAAACATTGTTACAAAGTGCAACTTTTACGTAAAACGTGTTTAACTGATTTACAACAGACTCCGTATATATCAAGAATTAGTAATTTATATTTATTTTAACAACAGATCTAGATTAACAATATTCTCTCTAAATCCTTTGGTTTATATTGATTGTCGGCTTTATTTCACCAGACACTTGTTGGTAGAGATTGATTCAAACTTTCAATTTGGATGAAGTAAATGATTATATGTATATATTAGGATTTTGTGCAAAACCTCTGTCAGATCTGATTTGCTATCTACTAAAGAAAATTTGTTGGATATATTTTTTACACGCATGTAACTAAATCTTTAAAGCCAAGCCAAGTACGGCCAAGTTCAAACTGCTATAAAAGTAAGACGCTTGGGGGCATGCTTTCCCAGAAGTTTTGAAAAATCCGACGTTTTGAAGGCATTTACAATCAGAACGTCAAGTTTTAAAGTAAGAAATCTTCAAAAATAAACACTAACAGGCCCTTTGCAGCTAGAGGTCATATTGTACAAAATACACCAAACTGGAATGTGCAAGACTCCACTGGGAAATGTAAAAAAAGAAAAAACGGACATTTATAGATAATTGTGTTTTGATCTGGAGTCTTGCACATTCTTTTGTGTCCCATTTGGCGTATTTTGCACCATGTGACCTCTAGCTGCATAGGGCCTATTGCTGATTGGTGTGTGCACCTCTGTATTACTGTACCTTCGCAAGATTTCCCAAAGAATCCTTGCCGACACATGCATCGGTATCCTTCAACGTCATCTACACAAGTGGCTCCGTTGGTACACGGGGATTTAGTGCACTCGCTAATGACTGATAACACGATTGCAAAAGAAGAATAAAACATTCAGTTATCGTTTGTGTAGAGCAGTTAAATCATTGAATGTCTGTTTGTGATCACTTACAATGTAGTTCGTTATTTTAGTTGTTTAGGTTCATTGTGTTTTGGTTGTCATTGTTGTCATTGTTTGATGCCTGGTTTGTCTGTATTACATTTTCTCTTGGTTGTTTTGTTACATTAAGGTTTAATAACAAATCAACAAACAGTAATGGCTTCCGATTGATTATTTGATTTTGGATTGCTCTTTCATACACAGCAAAGTAGTACTGAACAAATTGTCAGAAGGGAACTCGGTGCAATTCATCCGTGTCGGAAACTTTGGATGCATTCCGGGACGGTCGCGAAGTCTTCTTTGAATCAACTGGGTTTTTTTGAAGATGCACTGTTAAGAAACACCACTGAATTGCCACTCATAATTGGTTAAAGTGACAAAAACCTAAAGTGTGTATGTGCATGCAGCTTATATCACCTATTTTTGATAATTTTATTTTCCTCTGGATTTAGGTCTGTAAAAAGTAAAATTTTGGAGGTGAAAAACAACTTGTTGTTTTTCTTACCAGTTTTATCAAATACTCGAGGCGTTTTTCACTGTATTTTCGCAGTGTTGTTTCCAAGGTTTGTATGACTAACTCTCTTTAGGAAGGTTGGGAATAGGTGCCAGATGATTCATCTAAATTGAAAAATTCTTCTGCTTAAACTACCCACCCCTAAGCAATTGTAAACATTCAAATGATTCATTTACTGGCTGTAAGAAAATCTAGCTACTTAAATGGTAAATTTATCCTCATCACGCGCAGTTAACCATCCGTTTTGTATAGAAGATCTTCTAGGGTTTGTTGAAATATTTACTCCAAGCTTGGACGAACGGGGCAAAATAGGTTTTAACATATAATCCCCAGGAAAAAGCCGAAAACGAGGAAGGGAACGAAACACATGACGCAGAGAATGAAGTAGGGAATTATAGATGGTGTTAGTTGGCCCTAAAATGTGACCGCTGGACATTTGCCCCGTGGTCTAGGCCCACTTCGGCCGGGTAGAAAGGGTATGATGTTGATTATTATTTTAAATATTGAGAGGCTCGTCTAAGTTCAGTTGTAAGATGAAGGGTAATCTTTATAAGCAGCCGTAGCTCAGTTGGTAAGTGCGTGGCCTTCGGAGCTGGAGGTCCCGGTTCGACCCTCGATGAGTCAACGTCTGTTTCGACTTTCTTCTGCTCCGTCTAGCTTTAGCTTTTAACACCCGTAAAACAGAGCACTGGCAGAGGAAGGGGGGGGGGGGGTTAAAGTGCGCACCAAGGGCCACATGTTTATCAATTAATTTAAAACTATCACGTGTTACCTTTGTTGAAAAAGGTCGCTTTACCTTTTTTTAATCTATTACAAGTGAGTGATCTTGACTACTGAACATCTTACTTTCGCAAGTTTTCCCCTTGTTTCCGCTGGGACAGTTACAAAAGAAATCCCCACCGGCTTCCACACACGTGCCTCCGCTTTTACACGGATTGGGATAACAAGCGTCTGCATCTGTGTAAAAGCACAAAGACGACTGTTGGTCAGGCTTATACTGATAATGCATTGAAAATACAGCGCAGTTTTTTGTTATCAGAACGTTTTATATTATGGATGTTATGCAGTAGAAAACGAGAAAAACTTTGCCACTCAATCACTTGCTAAACTACACGTGGGGACGGGAAGTTGAAGAGAAGCACATCAGAAAAGAGCTGGAGGCAGCCAATAAAAAGAAATTGTAAGCCTGACACCACTGGAACTTGATAGATACAGTCAAATGAGAAGTGGGGACTACCCGTTGAGTTTCATCACTCATGGTCCCGTCTCGGAAAGTAAAGACAATGAATCTGATATGTACATCACCTTGACAATTCTTTCCCTTGTAGCCAACGGCACACTGACAGCTGTAGCCATCTTCCGTTTCTGTGCACGTGGCGCCATTGTGACATGGACTAGGGTGGCATCTGCTGATCTCTACATATTAACACAGTAACAATTCAAAATAAAAAAATATTCTATTGTTAATTAAGCCTTAGACCGGCCATTGATTATATAACTTTTTACTGATTGTTTTTAAAATTAGTTGTTAGTTCGTATATACTTATCACTGTGTTACTAATTAGTGGTAAGTTTGTCCGTATTTATTCATCATTTGATTATTAAATTACTGTAGTTCATATAGAGCTTTTCTTATATTAGTCATTTAATTTCCCAGTATTAGCAAAAAATGGGAACATAGGAACCTAAGATGGAAAATATATCACCTTAAGTTGCCTTGTTTCACTATGTCATCACAGACTCTACAATAACACCAATATATTCATTCTCTAGTTTAACTGGGTAAAGATGAGGAAAGGAAAGTTCATATAAGGTAAGCTATTTGTGGCTCGTTCGACAGCAAAAACAATTGAGTTAAACATGGCTGTGTTTTATAAGGGTTAAAATATGGTTCTATTTACACATTGCTACTACAATCTTACATTACATCAGTAATACGTAATTTGAAAGTTTTGCAAATTATTTCGCAAAGCCATCCAAAATTACAATAAACAACATAATGACTTCATTCAGGTTCAGATTTAAAGTATTGTTTAGACTTTTGTATGCAAGGTGACTCTGACGGCATAGTAAATAGGGTAATTCTTTAAAATCTACTGCGAACTCAGGTGATATTCAGCCTGTACGTAATGACTGCGAATCAAATATTTTAACTGCCTGACCCTCTCAGTAAGTAAAACCAGAACTCCAGAAGTACCAACCGCCACAGTTCTTCCCTCGGAATCCAGCACTACAAGTACAAATGTGTTGACCCATCGCCTCTTCGCTGCACGTCCCGCCATTCTTGCACGTGTCTGGCTGGCAGGTTCTCTTACCTATGGAAATGTCGGTAAGGGACCAGTTTATTTATACCAGAAGAGGCGTCGAAAAACGGGGGCTGGGGGGTCACGATATTTCATAGAGGAAAGGAGATCAAGGTCAGTTTTTGAAGTTTGACAGAGCTTACATGGGTACGCGAACTACGTAAGGGGGGGGTTGTAGTTTTTGTTTTCAACGAGAGGGTGGGAGTGGATGTCGCCTGGTTCTTTTTAAATTGCTTGCCCTCCCCCTGGTATAAACATATAAATAAATAAATAAATAAATAAATAAATAAATAAATAAATAAATAAATAAATAAATAAATAAATAAATATCTTTTGCTTCACAATATCGATTTGAATCAAGGATTTGAATTTATTCAGAGACCAATTGTGGTCCAGTAATAATAAAGCAAGTTACGTGTTGCAAAGGGCCTGCTATTTATAATAATTTAAAAGTGAGATTTAAGAAACAGTTTTGCCTTCTTTACCGTGAGGAAGGCCTTAAAATGTAAGTCTGAACCTCTGCATTTTCATGGTGAAGAAAAGGAAAGTCAAAATAAAGAGAAACGTTTTGTTTCGACAAAAGACAACTGGTCTTAAGATAATGAAACACAACATATAATGTGAGCTAAAGTATCTTGCCAACCACGTTTCCTTATAAGCCGTTTTGCAATCATGCACAGAAAAAGAAAAGAATCAGAAGAGCCAATCAGGCCCTTCTGACGTATTATGACGCCAACATGCGTAGTTGCCTGGTTGGGGTACACTCAAAGGGCTTACCTTCGCACCTCGATCCCATGTAGCCGGGAGGGCAGTTACAGTAGAACCCAGTCCTATGTCCGACACACATTCCATTGTGATGGCAGGGGTTGTCGGAACAAGGGCCTGTGAAATGACGATTATTAGAGTAAACGTAACGAATTTTATAGACGTAATGTTTCTAAGGTGTGGAGTGATGCCAAGGTTTCACGAACCCACAAGACAAACCTTACAAACAACCTTTGTACAACAAAACAACGACGGATATAGGATTTCGAAAAAGTTTCCATTCTACGATTCGTAAAAATTTAATAATAAGCCTGTTTGACATTTTATCAGTTTTGTTGTTCAATTGAGCTGCCCTTTTTTTCTTTTGTTTCTATTGCCTTGGTAAAAATTTAGCTCTGGCTACGGCACTGCTTAAGCCCGTTTACATACGAATTTTCGCCAAGAGATAACTTCCATGCCAGGGTGAGTTCATCTCGGTATCTGTTGGTTTCCCTGTTGCTGTTTATATGGTTTCGGGGCGGCACGAATCCATCCCTGGATGATCCAACCGCGGTCCAAAGCACCGGGGTAAAGCGGCATCCAGAGATGAAAATCCCATGTAAACAGTCCTCCCGGAATGAAAAAAACAGTGGGAATGAAGTTTATCCCAGGCATGATGAAACGAAATGATTTTTGTCCCGGAGTCTCGGAACGAAATGTAAACCAACTTTTTTTTGTCCTGGGACTACTTTCATCTAGGGACGAAACTCATCCTGCTTCTCATGCAAGCAGAGTATCGGAACCTCAAAATCCCCGCCGCTTAGGGATCCAGTTGTAGTCCAATCCGTTATGGCGAGTAAACGATTTTTACCACTCAATTTCTTTAATTGTACAAAACTGTAGTATTCGAAGTTTTACATGTATTGAAACATCTTAGTGTTTTGTCCGCATTTACTTGAATGTTCTAGTTTTGTCTCGTAGGACGCTACTCGCTCCAGCGCTTTAGTCTTTACTCATCCTATTGCTCCCGTCTACGTAATCCGTATGCACTCTTCTTTTTCTCATTTGCATACTTACTGACCTTTAAAATGTTTACATTATTAGTACAAATGTGTTGACATCTTTAAGTGCATACTAAGAACTTTTATTGTTGTCGTTATTGTTATAATATTATTGTCGTTATTATTATTATAAGTAGAGGTAGTACTACTACTATTATTGTTCAACAACAATTTTACATTTTGTTTTATGCTACCAGAGGAAACAAGAACCAACAAAGCATTGCTATTGGTTAATTCGAGAAGTAAAGCTATGCATGTTTATAAGGCTCAGTGCATCAAATTTTACTTTGTATCTATTGCAGCGGGACATAATTAATTTTATTAACTAGATAAAGGCCAACACCAAAAGGCAATGTGCGAGTGCAGTACAAAGTTTATTAATCGAATGTTAAATGTTAAGGCAGCATAGGCTTAACATGTTGTAGCTAGAATCATCAGCATTATCGTTATCGCTGGCTGCTATTGTCATTATCATTTGAGCTGTCATTATTAGTGAGATTCTATTTTCAGTGATACATGTATATACGAGTCTTAGTTACCTTTAAAAGTTGAATAAGCTTCTCTTGGTATGCTAGAGTCCTGCTCCCATGCACCACCGGGGAAACCAGGGAAAATCCGAGGGATGAATTGTTTCTTAACAAGAGCCCAAGACTTTGATATGGTCTGATTAGTAAGACCGTCTTTTGTGAGCTTATTGTGGTTTGTGAATGGATTTCTTCTTTCCGGGTTTTGTTTGTTTATAATCGCGAGTTTTCTCTGATATTTCTTATTTGGAGCGTTATACTCGCCTGCTTCAATGTGTGTTTTCCTGGAAAACGTCGAGGTTTTACTAGTAACACGCCTTGCAGTGGGTAATGTTACTTGATTGTTATCCATTTTGCTTTCCATGCCATGAATATCATCAACTTGTTGCAATCGATTACCTTGACTGGTTCCCGCGATACCACCGATAAACCCAACGGCCAGTGATGAAAACAATACCCACAGGGTAAAGTTTGTCAGCTTCATGACGATATAGAAACTCTACAGGGTTACTGCTGTTACATCGTCAAAAGACTCCAATAGATCTCACCAGCCAACTGAATCTACAAGACTTGATTTTAACGTCACTGTGTCTTCAAATTAATTTGCAACAGGAACAACGAAGGAGAACAAAGTCACTAAAGCAATTCAATTAATGAATTATTCACAATAAATTTTTACTAATCAAGCTTTAAAACGTCAAAAAGATCTGAAATCTAATCAAGCTAATTTCGTTTTGAGTAATAAAGAATACACGGAAGTGAGTTTAAAACAAATAAAGTCATGTTTTGGATATTTTTTTTTTCTCAAATTCAAAAATTGCAACCTGTTGGTACTAAAAGTTTGATGATGGAAGATCTTGTTTCTGAGGGTAGTGTATTCACGGTTCTTCATTAATGTCAGAGATGTCCAAATATGAAATTGTGAACCTGTGTGTGATCTGTCAATCCATCATGAGTTCTTTGCTAGGTTAAGGTTCAAGCAAACAAATTGCAGGTTTGATCATTGTTTTCCAAGGAATTAAATTCGAAACATACTTATCGAAATAATTGCCAGGCTGAATTTGCCTGGATTGAATTTGGGGGCATAGATCAGTAACTCATTCTACTATTAGTTGAAGCAATATCAACCAAATGCTAGTTTAATTTTTCTATAAGTTTACCTTAGCTCAGACCACAGTCTTTCGTGATCTAAGGTGAATCGACTATTTGCAAACTGTCCTACACTGATTAAGTTCTAGAATACTTTTTAGAACGGACTTGCTGTTGCTATTTAATAACATCCTATAATCTTGTTCAATCTAGCACCGTCTGTTGTGTTAAGTGGTTATCGAACGACTTAACAAAATGCAGCTAAGTGTTCGGAAAAGTTCGAACTCTGCGTCAAATGCTCGTAGGGAAAGCAGTACACGACCGAAAACTCCTGATTGTAGTTTTAACGCCTTCCTTGCAAGATTCACTCAACAACATTTGGTTGTTACAGCAGAATGTAGAACTATACCACTAGGCTTTTGATCCAAGGACAATAGCTGGTTTACCAGTAAACAAGGATGGAAAGTGACACTAGGGAAAATTAAAGATTAACATCTGAACAACTGATGTTCCAACACGCTTATCCTTCTTTAGTATTTCCTTTCTGTTTTTACTTCCTTTAGGTAAGACTGCTCCGTTTTCAAATAATCAAACGATTGACTGACCACAAAAACAAGTGACCCTGAAAGTTGAAACTGGTGTTGTCATTGAGGTGACAGTTTGCCTTCGAAATGAGATAATTTGGAAGGATAACAACCTTTTCGCTATCACAGCGCAGTTTTCTAAATTTATAGAATCAATCGTAAGTTTTGTTGAACTTTCTTTTTGAGGGGGCTGGAAAAGCGGCTATGTTGACGAAAGAAATACGGAACGGCTGAACCTATGAGTAATGCTATGAACAGACCCCTCGCTGCATTGATTATAATTCTTGTGGCATCGTTAGTCTTCAGGAGTGGTCATGTTTACGGATATCCCAAGCGATTGGAATATGGTGGAGATCATAGCCGTACAGCGAACAGATCCAAAGCATCTGCTTTTGGAGGTACAAATCGGTTTGATAATCTAATAAAGAGAATACAATCGACAACCAGTCACAAAAAGGAAACTACTCCTTCCGTGAAAGACACGACAATCACAAACTGCGACAAGAAATTGTGTCCTGAAACAAAGCGTGGAGATATTGCAACCAGAAGGCAAGGAGTGAGGATTCTACTTGGAAATGTGGCTTCAATAAATCAAAGAAAGGAGCGGCTTCCTTCTCTGGCGTCTGTACTAAAAGTCTTAGACAACAAGAAGGCCGCAAAAGTCAGTACAGATGGAAATGGGTACGTTGGATCGAAGAATAAAACAAACGATGGAAGCATCGTTAAGTCGTTCTTTGATTCCAATGATGGGCATAAATTTCATGTTCTCTCAACGCATACTCTCGGTAGCAGCAGCGCTTCAGAGCTTCCTTTTAAGTCACATGCAACAATAGAGCCTTCTGCATTCGCAAAGAAGAAGATCGCCAAGGACCAGGCAACAAACGAAAAGAGTTCATCAAAGACAGTTAAAGCATCTACTCCCTCTTTTGAAGTGCCAAGCATTGGTGGAATAGGTAACAATTCTCAAGCGTTATCGACAAAACAGGCCAACGGCAGACCTAACGAATTTCTGACAAATCTTGCACCAACAAATAACTGGGAAAACGTACATAAAAATAGAAAGGGTGTACACGGGTTTAGAAGCAAAGGCAAACCTCAACTTGGAGACAAAAGACAAGGATGGGGTACAGCAAGTCGAGCCGTTGGTGTTCCGATAACATACGATAGTTCAGGTCCCCACAGACTCATCCACGAGCAGCAACCGCTTCCTATTCATCGTTATGGGCATGGGGCAATACATCTAATGGTCCCCCCTGGGGGGAAGAGTGCTCCAGTTCGTTTGATGCCAGGCCAAGAAGTACCCGATTTTAATGGGATGGAAGATGAAGGGAACACACGTGCTTTTATGGGGCCTGGTGAAGTTGATGGACCAGTGGGTTTAAATAATTCTCCTTTGCCAATGGGTGGACCTCCAATAGAGGTGCCCTTTCCAGGAGCTGGAAATTACGAGAATCGACAAATGCCACTGCCAGTACCAATAGCCAAGAATACGGGTGCAGACCAAATGCCAGTCCATATGAGTTTGCCTCCAAAAGTACATCATGTTCCTGGGCCCTTGTCTATGGTTGATCCTTCTTTTATCGGTAGTTTAACTGGGTCCCCTATGATGGATCCTTCTACACATGGCCCTCCTATCGTTGGACCATCGAGAATGGGCCCTCCTGTACTGGGCCCTCCAATGGTTGGTCCTTCACCAATTGGCCCTCAAATGCTGGGCCCTCCAGTAGTTGACCCTTCAACAATGGGCCCTCCGGTGCTTGAACCAAGTACGATGGAAAACGCGGCAGTGCATGATGTCACACAGCCCAGCCCCGTAGTACAGCAGGTGCCAGTTCCGGTCCCCGTTCAAAGTCCTCCAAGACATGTCCCATTTCCTGTTCCGGTTCCAGTGCATTTGCCTCCACAAGTAAAGCATGTCCCATATCCGGTCGCAGTTCCCGTGAGACAACCACCCGAGATACACAAGATATTCTACCCAATATCGTTTCGAGAGCCACCTCGTATCCAAAACATTCCTGTCCCTGTCTTTATTCACCCACCACCGGAAGTAAAGAAGATTCCCGTACCGGTGCGCGTCCCCTCCCCTCCCCAGGCAGTACCAGTCCCTGTACCCTCCCCACCACAGGTGTTTATCCACAGAGTGCCAGTTCCTGTCCTTACCACGACAGAGGACGCACATCCTGCAGCAAACACTTTCGATTATGGTAATGTATTCAGAAGTATAGAAATCTTATATTTTTATTTACTTAGTGTAGCCAAAGTTGAAAATACACACAAAAACAACTACTAGCAATTGGCAGGGACACCACAAAAGTATACACCAGTTATTGTGAGTCCGGACAGGTAGAAAGGGAACAAAAAATAAAGAAGGAGCAAACGTTAAATTTTAGGAGCAGCACTCGATTGTCTTCGTTAACTTGTTGCAAAGTAGTACTAATCTGTTTAATTATGCTACATCTCTGTTAAGTGTCTTAAGAAATAATAATAATAATAATAATAATAATAATAATAATAATAGTAGTAATAATAGTAATAACAATATTAATAATAATAATGAACATTGTCTAAGTATCTCAAAAAACGTAGCAATCTTGCTAACTGAGGACACAAAATATTCTTTAAATATAACTATCTGCAAATATTTACTCTCTTATTGTTACTCTTAGTGCCGGGGGATACTCGCTTTGTAAAAGTCAGGGAAACTCGTCGGAAAACCAAAATAAATACCCTAAAAAATACATGGCTCACAGGTTTTGCTACCCAAAAAATATACCATTCTGGTTTAAAAATTGCGATTTGATCCTAGTTTGCGCCAGGATTACCCCCAAAAGTTACCGGGTATTCTCAAAACTCCGATTTTGTCCGAGAAACCGACTAAAAAAATATTTGGCCGCAAATTTCAACTCCTAAAAAATACGACAAGCCTCTCGACATCCAACTATAGGGAGTACCCCTTAGGCTTAATGTTAGTTTTTATCAGCAGCCTCGGCGCCAGGTGGCCAATGTCTGGTGAATCCGTGCATCAATGGGGGCTCCTGCACTGCGTTCTTGGACAGCTATAGATGTCATTGCCCAAAAGGGTTCAAAGGCAAACACTGTGAAGGTAGGGCCAGCTGTTCCCTTATCAGCTGTAACTACTGACTGTGTCTTAAAAATGAACACTGTGAAAGTAAGACCAGCTATCCTTTGTAAACACGGTGTTTTCTGAAGCTATAATGTGTATTAGCACACGTTTTTTAGTGGAGTTTGCTAACACAACTCTGTTTTGTACCTTTCATACAGATACTTTTAGAATAGCATAGTATAATATAACCGTAGCATAGCACAGCATAACATTGCATAGCATAGAAATAGCATAGGATAGAATATAATATAATATACTAAAATAGATCAAAATAGAATAGTTCAGAATAGAAAAATTAGAATAGAACAGAATAGATCAGAATAGATTAAAGAAATTAGATCGGAACGGAATATAATAAATCAGAATAGAATAAAATAGATCAGAATAAAACAGATCAGAATAGAACAGATCAGAATAGAAAAGAACAGACGTATTTAAACGTAAGGAGAACGTCAACCAAGATTAACTAAAAGGAAGCTTCGAGCTCGTCAGATTACAAATTGGTTAAACATTTAACTCATCGGCCACATGAAAGTAAAGAAAGAAAAAAAACTTTAACGCAAATGATAAAAGTACGAAACACGCTAATAGATGTAAACGGAAACAAAGTATTTTTATAGTTAAATCTCCTTGCATATAAGAGAAGTCACCAAAATTGAAAAAGACTATAAAATTCAATTCACGCATGTTAATTATTTATTTTCGAATTATATCGTATTGTGTTTTGTTTGAACGTAGAAATCAGCCGATGTCATCCAAGTCCTTGTAAAAATTTTGGCAGCTGCACCGAGGTAGAGAATGGATACGAGTGCGCATGCGCAAAAGGATTTCAAGGCAAGCATTGTGAAGGTAAAGAATACAACCATTAAAAAGTATTCACTAGATTTTCATTTGAATGTTACACCTAAATAATAATATTTCTGCTTACAATGCTAAAATTGTTTATGATACTGATTCATTTTTTTTGTTGCAAAATCATCGGAATTAAGATCGATATCTCTTGTATGACAAAGATACTGACATTAACCTTTTTATTTTAAAAATATTGTTTAATGCTTCTTTTGCCGTGCCAGCTTTGGATCCCTGTTATCCTCAACCGTGTAAGAATGGGGCCAAGTGCTGGGCCGTGGGAGATTCCTTCACGTGTTCGTGTCGCGTGGGCTGGATGGGCAAAAACTGTGAATGTAAGTAGCTCTTTCGAAGTTCAGTTCTTGTATATTCCTCTTATTAGCCGAGTGCGAGGTCCGTACGGCAAGTTATGGACCGAGTTTTTTCCTTCCTTTTATGGCCAAAGCGCGAAGCGCGCGGGCGATGAAAACAAGGAAAGAAAAAAATGAGGATCCATAACTTGCCGTACGGAACGAACAAACGAGACTAGTAAGATGTTTGTCATCATGGCTTTGTTGATTATTTGAGGCAAGTAAGGTTGTAAATGACAGCCGCTCCAGATTTAGAGGTCTGTACGGCTACTTATGGACCTGAAGTTGACCAATCACAGCAGGCGAAATTAGTCAGATATATAGTAAATTTAATTACGGTAACAAGTATCCTGGCACAAAGACATGCATAATCTATCTTGAATTAAGCATTTTATGATTTTATCAAAAGTCAGCTTGCAAAACAACATAATTATAAGAGCAATTCTAGAAATTGGTTCTTATAGAAATCCAAAATGCAATATTTAAGGTAAAGCCATGTGTAGCCTATTCGATTATTCTACACAGATTAAAATTGATCAATTGGAAGGACGAATTCCGGGCTCTAACTCAAGACTGCAGGGTGTAACGGCGGTTCGAAGTGAAGTGCCGAGGCTCTGCGACTTCTTTTGCGTAGTCACTCGCAACAGTAGCAAATCGTTTAGAACTGGGCAATTACCCACCAGTTTTTTTATTTTTCTCACTGTTTGTCTGTTGTCTGTTTGAGTCTGTCTGTCTCCATATATCCATGTTTGTCGACTTTAGCCTTGGCTTGTGTCATTGAGAAAACAGGGCCCTACGAATTATTGAAGCTGTAAAACGCTATTTCTGGTGTTTTGATTCTAAGAAATTCAATGGAAATCATTTTCTTTATGATGGCAGTATCTCCCCATCCCCAACCTTCCTGCCCAGCCGTCGCCGATTCTACGACCTTGAACTAAATGCTGACACTAAATACTGCTATATTTCCTGTTTCAGTTCTAAACACACAACTTATAAGAATCCGCCTATACAAAAACTCATGTTAGTTCTTACTCCAGAACAAACAATCATGCTCATTATAGATTGATGTCATTAAGATAGAAGCAATTTTATAATCAATTTATATGTCTCGTAAGATAGATGCAATTTCACAATCACTTGTTATGTCTCGTTGCAGTGGAGTCCAAGTGTTTGCCAATCAACCCTTGTCAGAATGGAGGGACGTGTTCGGAGCAGAACGGATCCTACAAATGCAGCTGCTCTCCCGGTTGGGCCGGTATCAGCTGTGAAAGTACGTAAAATGAAGAAATGGAATTGATTGAAAGTTTAAGAATAGCAATTGCCTGTAAAGCTGGTTAATCATTTCTTCAAATTGTTGCAGTTTCGTCTATTCTTTTACAACGCAACACAATTTCAGCACAGCACGTCACAACACTATACCATACCGCACCGCACGATAGAGCGGCGCACCGCACCTACTGCACCCCATGGAGTACACTGCACTGCATCGTATCACATAACACAATGTAACATAACATAAGATAATGCAATAGAACGTTTTCGCGTGATGTCATGGCCGCCATGTTGGAGCCCTTTTACAATGGATTAGTTTGCTAGGGACACTGACTTGGCCGCCATGCCCTTTGTCATTTGATTCCCTGGGACTGAATGAAAAACACAACACAAAACGAAATAACAAAACAAAACAATGCACTGTAATACAATACAATACAATACAATACAATAAAACTCAATACAATAAAATACAATAAAACACAATGTAATGCAACACAATACAATACAATATAACACAAAAAATACAATAAAATTCATTACAAAAGAAACTTCAATAACACAATACAATACAATACAATACGATACAGTGCTTTGTTTTTTGGTGGCTCTTTTTTGACATCAAAATGTTTAACATAACATTGCCGTTTTAGTGTAGGCTTACTTTACATAAGACTTATACTATTTAAAGTGTTTGTTAATGAACTCCATCTAATATAGATATTCTCTGTGTCTTACTTACGACTAGTGTTTGTTATTAAACTCCACGTAATATAGATATTCCATGAAACGTCTGTTAAAGCGTGGAACTGATACTGATACCATGTTTATAAGTTTTAAACATTTTGATACAAGTTTAAGAAGTTCTATTTCAAAGAGGTTCACATATTTTTGTTTTTGATATTCACTAATAACTTAAAGTCTGCTCGCTCAGACAAATTGTCTGTCTCCATCCTACACTCACGTTCATTTTTACCAAAACCCCAGCCACATGTTAACCCTATGAACACTTAACTTGGGTTTTCAAGGCTCATTCTAAACATGGTGAAGTGTGAGAAGTTTATCGTAACCATTTCTGATCCAGACAGGAAAAAGCCGACATTTCGTTAAATAAAAGAGAATAAAAACTAACAATTGAGTTGCGATGTTAGTCACTTTAAATTTAATAACTTTTGTTTGTTTTGTAAAGTTTCAGCACCAGAAAATCAACTCACAGGTAAGAATTTCATTGTTTTTACTATTATGCCAAGTTTTTTAATGAGGGAAACAATTTCACTGTTTGTTAGTAAGAACAATAGTTAAGTCGATAACTTTTTTGATTTGATAGCAGAGTCTTTCTTGTCGCCCGTTCGTCAAGTTTGCTCCAGAAGATCATGACGTCATTGTTGCTGTTTTGTATATTCTTTTGCAGACCAGTGCTCTGGGTGTCACTCGAACGCGTTTTGTCGGGAGGGACACTGCCTCTGCCAAGCCGGTTACCATGGGGATGGTTTTCATTGTTCTGTGTATAAAAGAAATAACGTTTAGAAGTAAGGCATACTTTATTTTGAGGTAAAACGTGTTGCATGTAGTTTTAATTATCAATTTATACTTCTGAAGGCGAATCACCCTCCTTGTTGTGCGCTACCACTTCATCTTCGGAATTTTTTTCCAATTATTATCTCATTCGTGAAACCTGATAATTGTTTTTTGTTTTTGTCCTGAGGTGGTTCAGCCTGCGTGTGGATTCGTTTGTGATGAAGTGGTTTTTCCGTGATATCCCCCCGATTGTTGGTTACCGTTGTCTCACTTAATTCAGAGCCCAACCCCTTCCAAGCGACTCACTGCAACAGTGGCTTCAACACAAGACTGGATTGAGGAATCATTTGCCGGCCTCAGTTCAACTTCCTGTTCATCGCTATCGTTAGGATTTAAGTTGAAAAGAAGAAACTCAATCTTTTCCTTTGAAAATAGTACAGGGTTCAAACAGTTACTTAATTGTGCACAATGGACCACTTTCGTAATACACTCCAGTGGTCACGAACAAACTTTTAGTAGAGGCTAGAAAAAAAAGGAGAACATCAAATGAATGCAACTATGAGTTATTGTCTGCAACCTTGGGGGAATATAATAAAAGTATATATTATAGTCCAGTCTCATATTCCCAGTTACCGCTGGTTAAAATGACTGTAGACCGTTAGCCTCGACTTGGTGTCGAATACACAAAGAATACCAGCATAGTCCGGACCTCCAGCAATACACCGAATTGTGAGAAGCTCATACCTACTTTGATAATTAAGAATATCTTACAGCAAGCCGAGGCTAACAATGTAAAACAAGTCTGTAGTCATTGTAATCAGCGGTAACTGTAATTGGCTTTACCTCGATGGGACTTGTTTGAAACAACTATCCAAGCATTCATTTTCTTGTATTGGTCCTTGTATTCTTTGCTGTATTTGTTATACAGGCATTCATACTTTCGAATTTCTTCCATTAAGATTTTAAGTATCAGAACTTTGAGCCATGCTGTGTAGAATGCTGAGTTCAAGAGCAATGTAACAAAGAATGTTTTGACATCGAGTAGAACACAAACAAAATATGCTAATAGATGCATTGTGAGATAAATTTCGATCGCTGACATGTGTTTCAATATAATCGCTGACGATCGCTGCCAGCATTTTCAGCGATCCGGTGATCGTGAGCGATCATATGCATGGCTACCATTCTGGGCTTAAGAACCAACGATTGACGTCAAACCCAGCCCAGTCTGATAACATTAGACCAAGCATGTTAATGACGTCAACTCACCTCCAATAAATTAAGTAAATTTTGTAGAGTATATGAGTGTTAGCAAGCACCGTATTACCGATAGAACGAACTGTCATTGCTCACACTGTGACATCATCTGTGCATCTCTAGGGGAACCCTACAACGTCAGTTGTGAGGTTTTTTCACCGAGACAAGCCTCTGCAGATAGATTTATCTCTTATTGAGCGGCAGTCAATGCCATCTGTAACAATCGATGTCATTTTCAATAACAACAATCGATTTCATTTGTACAACATATTTACTGTAAAAAATGACGAAAGGCAGCAAACTGAGTTGTTGGCGATCAGTACACTGTGATATTTTTACAGGTTTACAAGAGGAGTGAGAAAGGCCATCTACATAAGACCTCACAGACTGACACTGAACAAGAAAGGGGATACTCAGTCTGGCACGGATCTGGGTTAGGATGATCAGGTTACAGATCACGGGACCTAATCACACAACAACCACATCGCTGTCAAAGATGGCTCCAGTGACGGCCAAAGGCTCAGTAAAATTGAAATTTGTCTTCAAGATAACTTTTATCTTTGTTATTTTTGTTATAGCTGCATTTTTTCTGTGTTGGTTTCTTCTTCTAGTGTTGGTATAGGGCTAAGGTTTGTGTTAATTGTGTTTTAATCAAAACTTCGTCTTCTTCTCCAGTTGATGGAAACGTCATCGACTGTTATACACAGCATCGACCGTTTATTAAAGAGGCAATTGCTTCGACTCCAGTTAACGTATTAAGTATTTATTAAATAAGTCACACAACGAATTTACAAGTGAGAGGAGCCAAAGCCAGTGACTTTTAATAAACGTTTGGGGATCAGTACCTACTTTAGAAAGGCAAAATGAGAAACTATATATAACATATAATTATACAAAAAAACTAATTAAAAAGAACTAAAACTAAAACAGATGAGTAGAACTATATGATACGCTACATGGATAGAACAGTTAAATTTTAATCTACAATATATTAGCTTTTTCTCTCGCGTTTGTTTATTTGCCAAGTTTTACTAAATTCTTAAGAAAGAAGAGACTTGATTTAGCTTTATAGCTACAGTCTTTAGAGTGTATTGTTGTTTTCGAGTGCTTAGAGAAACAATGAGGACAAAGTTTCTGAAAAATAACAAAAATGATAGTCAAACGATCACGAACTTTTCTTTAATAAACTAGTTTAAAGTAGTACTCATTAAAAGTAATTAGCTTGATCCGAAGGCAACTCTGATTCGTAATTATGTCGGTAAATGCTGAGTGATGATATATCGACGTTAATGCAGACTAATGAGGGCTAATGGATAGTAATGAGGAAGTTGTCTGCGGAGGGGGCAGGAAGTAACAAGTCATAATTGAGACAAGAAGCAAAGGATTCTTATAAAGAAAACGAGTGTAGTCGGCTTGAAAGAAACATTTTTGTCCCCAAAAAATATTTACAGGCCAGCAGGAAGTAAATATTAATTCCGGCATACAAAACATTTTTCAATTCAAGCCACTTGATAAAAGCTTTCCAGCAGTTTGTGTTGCTTGCTAATCACTACGGTCGCCTTGAAAAAAAACAATATTTCGTTTTCCAAAAAATATTGACAGCAGGAATTAAAACATACTAAAAGTATATTAAATTTTGGCATACATATTTATGCATACATACATGGTGAACTCATCAGTAATATTACAAGGTATTTAAGTGCAATGTAAAAACTGAAAAAGAAACATTTATTAGTTTATTAACATGTTGTTGTATACTGATTCATATGATTGCCGTTTATGAGTCTGATGGCTACATTAACATTGGATAATGTCTTTGGAATTTCCAATACATGTAAATGGCTAATTCAACTCTCAAAATAAATTTGTCACTTATTCGAGTGAGTTGATCTTCGACCATAGACACACTGTTTTGTCTTTCATTGCAAGCCTTCTCTCCCTGAAAGTCTTGTGTCGACCTTCCCAAGCTCAGAACTGGAATTCCTCACTGGTAAACGGCTAGTTCAACTGTCTAAACAAGTTCTTCAATCACATCGACTGAGTTCATCTTCGACTATAAACACATTGGTTTGCCTGTCATTGCAAGTCCTGACAGCATTGTATCGGCCTTCCTAATCTTTTAACTGGAATCCTGCATGTAAAAGGCTTCGCTCTTTTTTCCTTATTAAGAACCACTAAAATTTTGCTCGATGTTCTTTCTTTTCGGCAATTTCAGCCTCAAAATGTTCTTGTTTTGTTCTTAGCGACTATGTGTTCCGTAAGGGGTTAAACTTGCATTCAAGTTTTCGATTCAGCCTCAGTTTGTTCTTTTTGTTCTTATTTTGTTCTTTTTTTAGGGCAAAACTCAGACGCAATGTAAAAAGTATACTATAGCTTTCTAAGTATACTTGTCATTTGCTCGACTGGGTTTATCTCCAACCAAAAACACACTGTTTTGTCTGTCATCACAAGCCCTTTCTTCCAGGCGCCCTGAAAGTCTTGTATCGACCTTACCAAGATTCTTCTTGTAAATGAAAGGGTTGATGACGTAAATTGCGAAAGAAATAACGAACAGGCAAAGTTGTATATCAGAAGCTATGGTCGGGTCCAAACTTCGAGAACGCCTGACAACTTGATGCCATATAGTGGGAGGAAGCCAGCTTAGCAGATAAAAAAATGTAATTTTGGAAAATAATCGAGTTACTTGAGATTCCGTGTAGTTTCGCTTCATGGCGTTTACCTGCGTTGAGTTGCTGGTAGTTTGTCGGAGTCGGTTTGAAATTTTTCTCATGGAGCTATACCCGTAGTAATAAGTCAAGACTATGGAAGTAGTTGTTATTACTGCAGTTATTCCTGCCAAGTTCATTACCAACGAACTCATCAAACCAAGGACTTCAAATCGCAATAAAATACAAGTACTTGAGTAGCTATCAGTTAGGGGTAGAATGCCAAGAGCCAGTGATATCGTCCAAATTGCCAGTACGCATTGTATCACATTCTTGTGAGTTATTCTCTTCTTAAACGGCCTTAGAATAGAATCGTGTTGTTCCAAACTCAGTGCGCATATTGCGAAACTGTTGGCGAAGAACGAACAAACTAAAATCCCATATCTGGCCGGGCACACGTCACTGGAGATTGGCGTGCCTTGCAGGTAATTCATGACCAAAGTTGCAAGGAAGAAGGGAATTCCAATCCCACAGCAAATCGTTCCCGCCGAACACAAGCTCACCACTAACCACTGCGAGACTTTCCATCTCGAATTTCCTTGGCCAGCTAACACAAGAAAATGCAAGTTTCCAGCCAAACCAAGAACTATTTCCACTATTAACAACGAAATTGAAAATATTGAAGCAGAATCGGTAAAGTGGCCTTTTCCCATGATTTCGTGAATTCTGGCACGTTTTCTTTACACAGTTTTTAGGTCATATGATTTTGCCAGCCAAATCGGATCAATGTCTTAACAGAATGTGTCTTAAATTATCTTAAAATAATTTATAACCCAAAATATTGTTTATGTATTGAGAAAACGGATGTATTAAGATTTGAATATCTGATAAACTTTTGTAACACATTGGGTGTATTAAGATTTGAATATCTAATTAACTTTAATTTGCAACCCGTAGCGAGGATGCGAACTCTGTTTCCGCAAAAATAGCATTGACAAGAATAAATATCTCACAAATGAAACTGAAGGTACCAAGTTGACATATAGCTAAATACTCATTACTCGTGTCTATACATTTTCTGTAATTGTAAATAACTTGGGAGAACTACACTTCTTTTTGGAGAACATGCAATAGATGATCAATTGCTTTATTTTTACAACCAGCCAACCCATTTTACGATGATACTGCGAGGAGAAGATGGATCTTAATATATTCTGGTTGGAGTAAAAAGATTAAGGGCGGTACAGTGAAAGTTGAAGGAACCTCAAGCTGTGCCGCAGAACGTCTAATCAAGATAATTAAACTTGTTTTTGCCGAACTTTAGCATTTTAGAAACATTTTTATTGAAATGATATAGAAAAACACGAACCAACACGAAGCTTTTTAGGCCATAACATACTTTTAATATTGATACTGATCTTACCCAAAATTTTTATCCTTTGAAAACTCATTTGCATGCACTTTGAAAAGTCGGGGTATTTTATTCTGAAAGTTCGCCGCATGGACCGTTGAGTTTGTGATGCGCCACCATTCACTCACCCCATCTCTTGCGGACTCATGCTGTTTGGTCTTTAAAAAATGGAAGTGCTAATCAATTTCAGAACGAACTCCAACTCGTTCGATAACTGCCACAATTTTATCTCTCTTAGAAATGTACTTTAGAGTCCCCAAATTCTTATAAGGCCTGCGGTGTACTGCAAGGCAATGTCTTAGCCGCTCTGTTGCTCAGTATCTGCCTGAACGATCTTCTATCAGCCTGTGAGAAATGTTCAAAATCCTGCAGCGTAGATGACACGAAAAGTTTTGATTTTATCCTTCACTGTTCAAAACTCTCATATAGCTGAAGAAATTGTCAACATGGAGCTTAAAAAATTCTGTAACTGGTGTTTTGACAACTGTCTCCTTCTCAACCCAGATAATACAAAATTAATGATTTTCCCGCAGCCACCAAATGATTTCCAAACTACCAAGTTTCAAACTATCTATATTAGCCAAGAAACTAATCCCAGAACTGTCAGTTAAAGATTTCAATTCTTTCATTCGATAAATAGCCATCGTTAACTACCGCATCATGCATTTCAAAACTCGCTCAATCCAACCGCGCCAAACACGCCTTCTTGTATTGCTCTGCGATCTGGTCCAACACTTCGAAAAAAAATTGCGCAAATTGCAGCTCGTTCAAAACTTTGCCACAAGGATGATAAGTGGCACTAAAAATGCGACCACATTACGCCCGTGCTGAAAGAACTGCGGAGGTTGCGAGTAAAACAGCAAATCTACCTAAGAGAAGCAGTCCATACTTTCAAATGTATGAAGGGCTTTGCCTCTATGTACCTTACACCAGAGGAGAAATTTCAAGACGCGCAACCAGAAATACATACAACATAAACACTCCGCACTATAGAGCTGCAACCGGGCAGCGGACATCAGTTACCGAGCAAGAAAGCTGTGGAACATTTTAGGTCAGTCAGTCAAAAACTGCAGCAACCACAAGAAATTGAAAAATGATCTAAAAAAGAAACTAATGGAAAGTTAGTAATTGAATGAGATGAATCCTTTAGTACATAAATCCCCCCCCCCCCCACTGTTATTCAATTTTGATGCGGTTATTTTAAACTGACCCCCTTTTAACTTCTTAGACCTTATGCCCATATGATTGTATAAACTTCTATTTATATTGTTATAGAACTTTAGTAGATATGATATTGTACATGTGTCGTCTCAGTGATCACGGAAAAGCCCCACTGGGGAGTGTATGTTCAATAAAGTAGCACCTATTACTTATAACCTATCGCATTTAATGTACATCCATATTTTGGCAAGCTCGGCGAGAGACCAATGTAACGAAATTGTACTGTTTATCTATTGCACGGCTCCTGGGTTGGTATTTATAAAAAAAAAGAAAACATGCCTCTTTGTATCTCCCAATGGTGGCTCTTAATAAAATTAAAAGAGTTATCATGCTAATAATATTAAATGCCAATTTACTATTTTTTGTAAATATTTATTTATCTTTGCTCATCTTACTGAACTACTATCAATACCAGATTTTATTATCATTAAACTGACGGGGCTTCCCTTTTCATACAAAATGATATCTTTATCTGATTACCAAAGAAGATAATCTTAGTCTTAGTTTTGCTTTGTAACTCAAAGTAATACAGCAAGGTCTTGTAAGATTAAATTATTTTTTTCAAACTGAATCAACTGTCAAGAAAGTCATCAAGCCGTGAAGAGTTCGATTGTTGTAGTAAACGGGTTCGTAAACAAACAAACAAATAAACACAATTAAAAGGCGTATGCAAAATTTACACTGTGAGAAAAGAAAAAAAATGTTGACTTTTAAAATCAAACAAACACCTTTCTCTCCCTCTCTGCGTATATCCGCCAAGGCAATGAAAGCATTTCAACTATAAAGATTGGAAATTGTTCGATTACCAGTACTTTGACATAGTTAAACCGTAATTGAAGCGGTTAAAATGGTGGTTTAATGACGTCATAACACTCAAAACAATTGAAGGCGATACAAAATTAATTACGCTACCTGGTGTGCTACGGAACAATAACAAACCACATGAAATTTTCCGTTAACATCATGACTGAGAAAAGCCCTAAGTTAAGATGAAAGTATCAGCAAATATTGGTTGGGTCACTGTGGTCTTGGTGGCAATAACTTTTGTATCGTCGACCGGAAGTTCAGGAGTGAGAACCCTTGTATCATCCGACAGAAGTTCATCCCGAGGAAGTAAGAAGACCATTAGACCCAAAATTAGCCATGTTTTGTCTGCCAAGACATCCAATGACTATAATCAGAACAATAAACACTCTTACGGCCCGGGAAATAACAACGCTATATTACCCTCGAAAGGGAACATTACGCAAAGCCCTGGGGAAAATGAAACAAGAGAAAACACGCTATCAAAGACCAAAGCAGGTGGACCATTGACGGTTAATGAGCAGCCACTACTTACAAAAGCGACTTTGACAAAATCAGGTAAAACCCTTCCGGGAATTATTGTTCCGTGGACTGCGGAGCAGTTAAAGGAGTTTAAAGCAAAACCAAATGCCAAAGGAAACAACTTCGAAGAATCGAGGACAAAAAAAATTACTCCTGTAAGAAACTTTGAAAGCTTAAAAAGCAACAGAGTGGGTCAGCGAAAGAATATTGCGAGGCTCGTATTGGGAAAACTAACCAATAAAAGGGGCCAAGTGAAAAAACAAAAGTTGCCAGATGTCACGGAAAGCGCAGCTTCGTATCTTCCAGCTGGTATGCAGCTTATTCCCAAAGTTCGAGCGTTGGCGAACACCGTTAATGATGCGCAAACAAACAATTTCGGGGCGGTTACTGACGCGGGAGGGGCGGGTAACTCCGTTAGCCCTGAGGACTACCTACCAAGCCAGGTAAACACAGATCTTAATGCTGAATCATTTGAAAACGGTCAAGATGCCATTAATGCCCAAATGGCAACTAATTATGAGACGGCGAATGAGCTTGGAGCCGCACGGAATGCGCTGGCGGGGTTGGTGGACGCACCTGTACTAAACGGTAATGATGCCGGTTCCCTGAAGCAAGGAGTTGATACGTCACAAGAACAATTAATACAGAACGGTGAAAGCTCTCAAAGCTCAACCAGAATGCCATCACTTGGTTCAAACCCCAGACACTATTTCATCAGGCCGGTTCATCGTTACCTTCCAGTGCAACATAAATATGTAGGGGGGGTGATACACCGCTATATCAACCCGAGCCTCAATGGGAATCTAGGCGCGTTGGTGAAAGGTGCAGGAGGAGCCGGGGGGATAACAAATTTAATGGGCGGCGGCGGAGGACCAATAATCTCCCAACCGGTGCACGGTCCAGTATTGTCGGCAGGTCAAATACCAGGAGGCATTCCCCAGGGAGGGATGTTGGCGAGACCTTTGCCAGTAGCGGGGCCAGTCGACCCGGAAATGGTTCCTGGACCTTTATCTCCACCCGGAGCAATGACCCCAGAGATGATTCCCGGACTGTTAAGAACAAAGCCTTCCCCGAACCGCATTATGATTATCAACAGGCCGGTCCATCATATTCACCAAATGAAAGTCCCAATGCCTGTCACAATACCCGGGCCCCCTCCCCCTCCGAAACTTGTGGTCGTTAACCGGCCTGTACCATTGCCGCCAAGACAAGTGCCAGTCCCCGTAGTCATCCAACCACCTCCGCGACTAGTCATTGTTCGTCACCATCACAATGTCATTGGTGAGTGGGTTGGTTCGAAACTGTTCGAAAATTTTTGCAAGTTTTCGGAAAAAACCGGAAATTTGCAGAAAGTCTTCGGAAATTTTCGGAAACGAAAAGTTTCAGAAGTTTTGTCGGTTTTGGAAATTTTTGGAAATCTTAGAAAGATTTCGAGAAACTTCGGAAATGTTCAAAAAACTTTTGAATGGATTACGTACTACATGAAATGAACTGTTATTATAACCTTCATGTTATCATTTTTACCTTATATGGTCGAATTGGCATCTTTCGTTGAGCAAACGCTCTACACTAACTGTTGCTTTTCTATTTTGCTTTGATACCGAACGATTGAATAACAGTCAAAATTGGAGTAAGCGTTACGGTGCTTATCGAAAGATGCGGCGCGTTTTGAGGGCGGCTGTTGATCTCACCGTTTGCTTCCCTTGTTCAGAGACGGCACTCAATACCAATTTTGCTCTCATGCGCCGCTTATAGGAGAGCGGTGCTTATTGCTTTATTTGCTCTCAAGTGCGTTGCTCATTCGAGGGCGGTGCTTAATCAAAAGAAGGGGCTTTTAAGCAATATCGAAATTTGGTTTGTCCAAATTTACTTTGTATTTTTGCAAAAGCTCATTCTTAAAACATTCCAAAAAGTAAACCCTTGCAAGGAACCAGCTAGCGCTCTTCTAACCATACATCTCATTCTTTTGGAACCGTCCAAACAAGACGGCCGCTTGGGCCTTGGACTACTTCATATTTTAACTTTCGTTGCCCAGTGCAAGAGGTTCGGAGTTCCCTGTGCGGTGGAACAGGAAATGTTAGAAGGTATATATCTAACCGACGTAAAGTCAACACATAATTGTTCAAAAATGCAATTAGGCGCATTTGAAAACGCATATTGATGATATTAATGATAATAATAGCCTGCTTAGGTAAATATACACGTTTATTATTATTATTATTATTATTATTATCATTATTATTTTTGTTATTATTATTATTATTATTATTATTGTACTGACTGTTCTTCTTCTTCTTCTTATCATAATGTATTATTTTTATTTTTGTTGTTATTATTATTTATATTATCATTGACACGATGATTTCCTTCAGATGAAATCTAAAAGGATTAACAAAAGTACATAACTTTTTACTGAAGACTATACTCTGCCGTCTTAATTTTGTCTCTTCTATCTCAGTTTCACTTCTTGTCTGTCCCTCTGCGCATGTCTAGTAAACAGTCCTTGTGAGGTCAACCCCTGTATGAACAGTGGAAGCTGCTCTGTCGTCAACACTGAGTTCCGCTGCACATGCGCACAAGGTTACAAGGGAGATCGGTGTGATGGTAAGAAACTCAAATTTTGTATTTTTATTGTCTTAGAGCCCGATTTCAAGCTCGTGTTTTATTAAACTTAGCAAAAATACAAAAATGGCTGGGTAGTATATTTTGTTCTTGTTTAATAAATGGTATGTTGATCCTGAGTGTAAACTATTGGCTGACTTACTTTTGTAGGCGTATTTTGAAAATTGGAAGAATCGTTTTGGTAATAATTCCATACCAACAAAAAATGCTAGCCTCTCATTGGCTGGTTTTCAGTGTATTTTCTTTAATCCATGCATTTAAATCATTAATATCTACGAGTGCAATTAAAACCTTAATTGGCACGGTCATCTGGGAACTTTTTTTTACATAAGCGATGATTTGTATAGGTAATCGGATGGAGCCGAGTCCAATTTCGGAAACTTCGTTCGGGTTCAATTGAAGTTAATTACCCGAGCCTTTGGCTTTAGGCTCGGGCAATTCTTTCAATTTAGCCAAACGACAAGCGATTTGTTCCCAGACTAGACGAGGACCCATTCGATTACCTTAAATAACATAAAAAGCAATGTTTCTTTTGTTTACCTTTTAAACAACAAAGTGTCAAGCGGCGTGAACTTTGCAGAAACGGGGAAAATGTACTTGAACAAAACATACCTTATTGGCGTGCTTGCAATACATGACTTGTAATCCATTGGCACTGGCAGTCTTCGAGCACTTCAATTGCTGTTGATGCTCGCTTTTTTAGTGAGTTTTCTTCTTTCCTTAAGAAAACTTTTTTGAACACAGCCACAGAGAAAACACAACGTCTGTCGTCTCTCTCAACAAAGCTTCATCTTTGAGTCGTTTTCGTACTGATTTTTAACTCCGTAATGGATAAAGCTGTTAACCGTGTTCTTCGTATAAACTTCTTCATTCTTTGAGCAAAGTTCTCGGCATCAAGTACCCGAAGTTTTACGTACAAGAACAACACTGAACGAAAAGTCGATTATTCAGTTTCAGTGCAGTGGCGCACCGTTCATTTTCATAAAATACTCATGTAGTTTTTCATTAATTCTTCTCGAACTGTGGTGTTTCCTATACGTATGTTACATACAGGTCTGAATACCTTAATAATAGTATGAGTTTCGATCAACATGGGTCGAAATGATATGTTTTCGCCGTAAGGTTTGGTGTAAAGCGTTAGCCCTTCGTCAGAGCAGACTAATTACCATAGTGGGGCGTCGACAAATCCAAAAAAAAAATAACGTTCAGTGGACGTTAAGGGGGGAAAGAGGTTTAGCAATGGACGTTATAGGATTTTTTTAGCATTAAACAAACTTATGCCTATATAGTAGCTTGACAACGTTATGTGGGAGGGGTTTCAGAATAACGTTCATTAGACGTTATTTAATTTTTTTAAATTGTCTACGCCCCTTAACTGTGCCCGCAGAATGGCATTTTAAAGAGGTTGTAACCCAGATTTTACTAGCGTTTCTATCGTGTATTTTATCGAGACATATACTCATACAGTTATTCATATACACATTTATAATGTGTAAACACTTTGATGTACATCGATATATTTTTAGTTAGAGTAAAGTTAACCACTGATAAAGCAAGCTTTTTCCCAAAACAATTTCTATAACATACAATTTTAAAACAAAAGCAAGCTTTTAAAACCGAGATGCTGAAGAGACGTTTTGTTGTTTTTAGCAGTCTGGACCATCTTGTAATTCTTCAATGTTTATATATTTATATTCATATATCAAATTGTTATTATGAAATTATTACAATTTTATGCGTGTAAAAGAATATACGTGTTTTAGCCTATGGTTGCAAGGTCTTTGCGAATAAACTTATTATTAATACTACTATAGTTACTATAGTTATTATCATTATTATTGTTGTTATTATTGTTGTTGTTGTTATTACTAAACTAAAAGTTTCCTTGCAGTACAAATCAAGTGTCAACCCAACCCCTGCAAGAACTTTGGAAAATGCACGGAACTCGTGGACGCATTCGAATGCACGTGTCACGTGGGATTTCATGGCAAAACCTGCGAAAGTAAGACCGATTTTAAAAAGCGATAATGTAAATAGAATTAATACGTAATGGTAATAGGACCGAGTGGATTCCGATTTGTTTTTCACGAATATGATTACAGACAGAATTAGACGACACGAAGTCCTATTACCAATCTATGGTAAAGATTACAACTTCCGAGAAAAAAGTCACAATTTTAGATTTATCGTTTGTTTTTGTAGAAGTTATGTGACAGTGCATCTGCCGAGTTAAAATATTTCAAAAACAAAAGAAAATAAAAATGAGTTATCCAAACGTTTTCGAACTTAAACGTTTATCTTAGGTCGAATTTCGATTAAAACTTTTACTTTATTTTGAAACAGTAATGATGAAGTGATGAAAATCATTAAAAAATGTTGTTGTTGGTCAAAAAGTAGTAATTGATTGTAAAGCGTCAATTGTATGCTTTTTAAGGGCTTTAAACGTTTTTTAGCTTTATCGAACAGCTGTTGTACTAAAGAAAACGTTTTACAACCTACATTATCATAAAAATTACAATTTCGTCAAACCTGACTGGTCTGTTAATCTTTCTTTTATTCAATACTTTATCTGTCAACTGTTACACTGAGCTTGTTATTGGATACTATCCGATTACAAGCTTGTTATCGGACACCTAAATGAACCAATCACAATCTGACTTTTTAGCTCATGAGCCAATTACAAGTAACTAAATAATCACCATGACCATGACAACTCACCTCTAAGAGCCAAGCGAAATTTCTTTGAAGAGCAGTGAATTCTACATAGAGTGGACGTCATGGCAATGCCAGAGTCTTGAGTACAAAAAACCAAATTACTGGTAGTAATTTCTCTTTTTTTTTCTCGGAAGTTGTAATACTTATCATAGATTGGTAATAGGACTTCGTGTCGTCCAATTCTGTCTGTAATCATACTCGTGATAAACAAATCGGACTTTTGCTTCGCGGTAGTCCAATTTTGTTATCGTTCATATATGATTACAGACCGAATCGGACTCCACTCAGTCCTATTTGCATTGCATACTTAGAGCTATACATATTTAAAATAATGGCTATTGCAATTATTTGCAAGGAAATGGACTATTGATTCCCTTTTATGGGAGAAAAACAATATATTTAAAGGAGAACTTCGAGACGAAGAGCATTTATCGGAACCGAAACCGTTTGCGACTTGTATCATTTCATGATTTAACGGCTTTATTTTGCATCAGGAAAGACATTTAAAAGAGATTTAAAACAATCCAAGTACACGCACAAACCTTCGTTCAAAGAACAAGTTTCCCAACGTATTTTTTGAGTTGATATAAATGAGTGTTTTGTAGCACTTCGTAAAAAAAGTATATATTTGCTGTAGCAATAGGAAAAGGACTCTTTTCAACTTTCAACTGATCTGAGTTCGGAAAGGCACCGCTTCAAGCAAAACATATTAAATCTACGTTGTCGAAACATTAATAATAAAAATAACTAAGCTGGCTAAAATTAAAAAAATTGACTTAAAAAGTTCACCGATCGGAAGTAACTCTTGAACATCAAACAACGTTTTCGTGGCCATTGAAATTTGCTCAAATGTGTTCAGCAATAATTGCCCTTCGACGGATATCACATGATCGATTCTTACCAGTAAGCTGCACATATTTGGTTTCAACTTGAAAATCGTTTTCTAGCTTGTTAACAATACTTTAATCATCACTTTGTTTTTTAACTTTAAGGTGGAAGAGTGGTTTTGCTTCCTTAAGTGGTTGTTGAAATGACTTATGATTAGAAAAAATGTTCAAAATTGACTTCTTATTCTCGCCTAAGTGCTGTTAATGAACAACAGCTAAATATTCCTCGTTTCTTTATCGATGTGTTACTTTCTGCATCTTTGTGAGGAAGGAAAAACGATTTCCTAGATCAACTATCTTTTTGGTATCACTGCATGGAACAGAGTCACACCTTAAGCGAGCAGATTCAGGGTTAGTAGTCTGGTTTGAATAAGCTGGACGAGACACTGAAATCCGTAGATCGCACAATTTATCAAGATCTTTTTTGAGAAAATTCACTAAGAAACCAGAAAAGCATAGACGGAAACAATTTCGTGCAAATATACTGAACAGAGAATGAACAACTCTTCTCAAATTGTGTTCACAAGTTCTGGAGCAGTAGCAGTTCAGCTGAGCCTCTCTCTTGTTTTGTTTGTGACAGGATTGGTAGGCAACGGCG
>JAOBYE010177997.1:0-17904 GCA_025403585.1 Parazoanthus swiftii
TGTTGTTGTTGTTGTTGTTGTTGTTGTTGTTGTTATTATTATTATTATTATTATTATTATTATTATTATTATTATTACTATTACTATTACTATTACTATTATTATTAAACACTTTTGAACTGATGATAGGCCAAGTTAAAACTATATAGTTAAGTTTCCCGTCCGGAATCACCAAAAAAGGAGGCGGGTGGTTCTTATTTACTTTTTCAAAATAACTGCAATTTTTTTCCTCGATACGATAAATGCCGGAAAGGATCAATGACTGTACATCAGGCGGGAATGCCTGGAAATCGCGGGAATTCCCGAAGAATTTGTAAATTTTTGTTATTTTCCTAAAGGTTTACGACCCCTTTGCTGGCCTTAAAACAGTGAAATAGGCCTCCATTTCATCTAAAAGGTTCATTTAACTAAAGATCATATTACTTAATTACCAGCCAGCCTGACTCCTAAATCTCCTTGGATACTGAAACTATGAACTCTCTAACCTAGTGTCCGTTGTTACCAAGAAGACCAAACTTAAGGTTTTGTAAATTTGGAATAATTCCGTATTTTAACTGTTTCAGATTTATATTAAAAGCAATGCAGCTTTGTATACCAGTACTAAGGCATATTCCAACACAGTTAAGACCATTTCTTTGCAGAAAACTTGGGTGATGTTGCATTTCGCTACAATCCCGACGATGGTGCTTCGGCTACATCTACCGAGTCACTATAGGTTCAGTTTGCTATATCTATAGATTCAGAGCCAGGGTTTTCACAATTAATTTTCAGATTTTGATAAAAAGCCTCTGGCGTTAAGAGAAATAGTAAATAAAAAAAGACGGCAGGCAAAAAGGAGGCGAGCGGGGATGGGAAACTAATATATTTTTTGACTTGGCCTTAGCGCACGGAGTATTCGAAATATAAGTATGTAAATATGAAAAAGACTCATCGAAATTATAGCGGATTATTTTTTTTTAATTCTAAAAGTTGTCCTACTTTTAAATTTTATAACAGGTATATACAAGGAGTGGTTCGTCGAGTATTTTTTTGACATGCAGTATTATGGCAACATTACAAGTGAGATGGAAGAAGAATGGAAGTCGAGCCACGACGGGAAAAATGTCAGTGAATCAATGAAGGGATATTTGTTAGAGTACCTTGGAAAACCGTTATATAAGTTCTTGAAGTGAGTATTTAGAAAATATCGGTAGGAATGATACATTTCCAAAACGTTTTCTTGAAGAGGGTGCTTCCCCTCTGACAGAAATTTCCACATATTTACGTCCTATTTTTGCCGATCACTAATGAGTTAAGGAATCTTGATGTCATTCACAGAATCATTTGGTTCTGTACCGTTGTTCAGTTACTGAAGATTCACAAATATTCCGAGACGTTTATGGAGATAGTTTCGAGGAAAACAGCAATTGACAAAGTTAATGATTTGAAGGAAATTTTTTTTTTTTTTGGATTTTAATTAATTGTAAAATAAAGTTTTGGAATTGCTGCTTTTAAATAGCAACTAAAATTAAAGTTAAAATGCCTTAAATGTACGACCACCAGCTCCTGTACCATACGAAAGCTTGGTGCATTGTTGCGTTCTAACAACTTTTTTTCTTTAATAAAATCTCTCCTCTACTTCCTCTAATCGCAACAAAGCACGAGGAAAAGAACCCCCTTAATAGTGGTCAGTATTTCTTTAACCAACTCAATTCGAACTGTTGCACAAGAAAAGTTTACTTAGTCGTGTATCATCTTTTAGTTTCGACACTGTACTGTCGCACTTTGTAGTAACCGCCGCACTGTGTAATACCTGTCACACTTTAAATGAACTAGTCGCTTTTCAAACAAAATGGAAGCGAAAGTGTGCATGTATGTACGTTTTCTGTCTGTCTATCTTCCAGTATGTATGATGGTGAGTGTATATACGAATTTATGCCATACGTTGAAAAATACAGTTAATCAGAGGCCAGGATTGCAGTTGCATATTTTGCGGTGTGCGACGGGTAGTATTCACTCGACCTTCCCGCCATTACTTGCGCGCAACAATGATGCTGGCGTCCTTTACTTTTGAGTCTTCTCAAAATAAACTCCGATACTTTTCAACTCTTGCGAAAGCTTCCGAACAGTTCCGATCACGTCCGAAGATTTTCCGAAAACTATGAAATTTATAAAAACTCTTCAAAAACTGTTTTGAACCGTTTCCGAGGTTTTCCCAAAACTTCCGAAGATTTCGAGCTCTTCCGAAGATTTCCCTAAATTTTCCAAAAAAAAATACCACTTGTCACTCGCATCACTCGCCTGAAGGCTCATGTGTATAAGGAAAATAAAAGGGTCGCGTGGCATGTTCAGTTTCTCTCAAATAGCTAGTTACTGTCAGTAAACATGTCTCTTAAAGAAAAACTGCACGAGTATTTTGTGAAAGTGATAGTATTATAAAATGCCACGAGTGCGAAACACGAGCTGACTGGTATTTTTAACTTTCTTAAAATACGACTGCATTTTTAATTAATTCTTCGAGAACTAAGGTGGTGTTTCCTTTTTCCATATCTAGTTCTACAACAACCTGCGATGGATTAGTGTCCTGTCCAGGGGGAGTCACAGACTCTTATCCGCTGAACACTACTGAAACCGGAGATAAGCGCCGGCCTTATGAGCCACTTGGCTCGGGAAAGGATTTAGCTTAGCTAGTTCTCAAAAAAATTGAAGAAACATGAAACTGGGAAAATGTGTTTGAACAAAACATACCTTTATATCGGCGTGCTTGCAGTACACGTAATCCATTGGTATTGCGAGTCTCTGTGTACTCAGGTAGTTTTGTCGATAGTTCTCAACTGGCAGGAAGCTTACACTTCAATTACTGTTGACGTTCGATTTAGGAATGAATTCTTTCCATTCACAAGTCTGGTTTGGAGCAAAATTTTCTTGAGCACAGCCACAGAGAAAACACGACGTCTGTCATCTCTCTCAAGTTAACAAACCGTCAGCTTTCATTTTCGTGTTGATTTTTAACTCCTTAATGAATAAAGCTGTTAATCGAATTCTTGGTTTAAACTACTTCTACTTCATTCTTTAAGCGAAGTTCTCCCATCAGGCACCTGAAGTTTTGCGTACAAGAACAAGTTGAACGAAAGGTCGATTATCCAGTGTCAGTGCAGTGGCGCATGTCGGGATGCTCCCGCCGGCGGGAAAACTCGCAACGGCGTGCGGCAACTAAAACTACTAAACTTTATTTAACGTCCTTGCGTTGAGAGTGGTTGCCCATTCTCCCAAGCCAGTGGCTTATGTTTAATCGCTCGACGGCACAGATATTGGCGTGAAAGTCGATTTTGGCAAGGTTTCCGCGGGGGATTTAACCGGTTTTCAGTTTTATAGAAATCATCGCTTATGTAGAGAAAAGTTCCCGGCTGACCATTCCAATTAAGGTTTTAAATGCACATGTAGGTAATGGTATTAAGGATTTAAGAAAAATACACTGTAAAACAGCTTATTAGAGGCCAGTATTTTTGTAGGTGTGGAATTAGTTACAAATTGCAGTGCAAGTATATGAAATCAGTGCAAAATTTGAAATCACAGTGCAAAAAATTAAAAACAATCACTGATTGGTTAGTGTTATTTCTCCATTGTTTCCGTACAAATCAGAATACAGCTGCATAAGTTAATCATAAAATGATTAGTGCAAATAGTAAATAAATCGAGATTTTGGCGGTTTATTACTTATTTGAATTATTTTATTAAACTCTGTATGGTAACAATTAAACAGATATCTTTAAATGTCATTTTTCTGTAAGTTTTACTCATAAATTTCTCAAAGACCACAAATCGAGCTCGCTTCGCTCAACAATTTTGCAAGTCTTAAAACTGAAAACGTATACTCCTGCGATTTATCCAAAATCGCATTCAGAGGTATCTGATTACCAATATACATACACAATTGTCATTTATTGACTCCATAACCCTACCACAACAAGAGTTATCCTGCAGTGCAACGTTCAGATAATTAACTGTATTTAAAAGTGTCAGAATGAAGTGGACGGTTTGGCCAGCCCTTAACATCAATCATTGGACGTTACTGAGCATTAGCAAATCGGTTTTCCAACGGCCTCTAGGTCTTAAGGATATTTTTTCATGTCACCTTGGAGAGTTTGGAGTGGATGATCGATTCCTTATTATCAGAACTAATCTACTTTCTCGTATCAATACTGTAAACTGAAGATAACAAATATATCCTCCACAGATACCTTGAAAACGAGCACTCAAGACACTGTGTTCCGAACAATGTCTCAAGCGGACTGTCCGCACTTCCTCTGGATTATGTGTGGACAGATGGTGTAGAGAATAAGTCTATGCCTACCATCAAGACTCTGCCAACTGGAGAACGCCTCAACGGCTCCAAGGCATACGAGTACATTATGCCCTACTTTACAACCAGTGACCTTACTCCAGATGAGGTACATAACCTTGGATGGAAAATGGTCAAAATCTTATATCCCCAGGTAAGTAAATAATATTTTGTCCTGAGTGAATGTAGCTGATTTCTTAAACTTAAACTTAAACTGAAATGACTTTATGTCTCGCTACAGTGAAGGCCTGTAACGCAAGGTATTCGCCATAAGAAATGTGTTATCTTCACTATTAGCAACACTATCGTCATTGTCGACATCACTTACTATCACCATTATTCTGATCACCGACATACAAAAATTTTGTTTACTAAAAACACTGCAGCCAAGGGGTTGAGTTGCGCATTAGTCTACAATCGATATTTGCTAAAAATATGAAGTGAAGAAAATCTTAAAAATGCTGAAGATATTATAAAGGTTACAAATATGTTTTAGTTGAAGTAGAGACAATAAAACTTCTCTTGAAACGTTCAGAGATTTAAAGCTCTGGTTTACCCGAGGTTCGTGTTGGAGTTTCGGGCGGGCAGAAGTTTATGCAGTTTGCACTTTAGGTCACTGATAATCTTAGCGAACAGTTTGTCGGTGAGTTCTTGTCTGCGAACGGAAAGAGTACTTAGCTCGATCATTGTTTCGTACTCAGTGCATCGCCATCAATGCATTTGTGTTGTTGTCGCCACCACTATCATTAACAGGCATCATTGCCAGCACCAAAACTGCCATCACCATTATTATCAAAACGTACTTTTGTTTCTGTATTATCGAGTAAAAACTCGACGTTGATTTTCAGGTTGAAGAAATAGCAAGGCAAATAACAAACATATCTAATACTACACAAGCCGTTGAACAGTTCAAGAAAAAACTTGCCTCGCAAGAGAGCTTCTTTAACGACAAACCAATTCCAAAGAACGAGTCTAACAAGAAAGCTCATGTCCTCTGTGCTACAGAGGAAGGCGCCAAGAAACATTGCCCTAGGAGATGGGAGGCCATGATGAAGTGGTTCGCTGAAGCTAGAAGGGTATGTTTTACAGTAAGAGAACAACAACAACAACAACAACAACAACAACAACAACAACAAGAACAACGTAATAATAATAATAATAACTATATTTATAATTATAGTAATAATAACTATAGTAATTCTAATTATAATATTATTGTTATTATATTTTTTGCAAAAATCGATTGAGCAGCAGACATGCTCAATTTACAAACAAAAAAGGATCTAAAATCTGGTTATATATTAAATAATTGTCAAACAACAGGAAGATTTAAGTAGCATCTTTTACTGGGTTTTGACAACTAGTTCAAAAGTTAGGAGATTCTTGAGTTTTCTTTTCTTCTAGGATTGTCCTTGCCATACCAAGAGATTTATAATTTGTAACTTGTATGGAGGGCGTTCATTTGCGTTTTGGGGTCAAGAGATATTTGTTACCCCCCTCCCCCCACACCGTGCATGAAATAAAAGAAAGGCTTGTATGTCCTCAAGGTTGATAAATGTTTCTATATGTAGGTGATGAGCATGCATGACCCGACAACTGTTGATATGTTCTACTTTACTGGCAAGTACCACACAACACCAAACTGTCCGGTGGAAATGAAACCAGACCTGAACCCATCCAGTGGCGCCCAGAGCTACGACTCAAGCAACTACAAGTGTACGAGGAATGCAATCTACAACATTCCATTTTTCCTGGAGGACCTCGGCCCCAGGTATTCCGAGTGGAGTGTAAACGCTCATGAAGCACGACCAGGACATCATACTCAGGTAATCATTTAAATCATCATCATCATCATCATCATCATCATCATCATTAATAAGCTCTGTATCACTGTGTGTTGAGCACTCTTAGGAATATTTTTATTTTTATTTATTACAATATTTATACAGGGGCGTCCATCTGGCTAAAAGCTACTTTAAAAGAGTCCTGCACTAAACAAAATTGAAATCAAACTAATAATTTAGAAATCAGAAAAGTAGTTTGCAATATCAAAGTTTAGGTAGCAGAACTATACTACACTACATCGGTACCGTCAGGGACTTTTAACTCATTGACTGTTTCTCATTCCTATCGGAAGGACTTAAACGAACCAGCGCAGAGTAGGGTATAGAACTTTATCCCATTAATGCCGTCTGTCAAAAGAAACTACTTTTAAGTAACTTAAAAGTTACTGGATACTAGCACTTCGTCTGAAAAAGCTACCTTAATGGTTTGCTTTAGGAATCAAGTTTTCTGCTTTCCTTCCATCCTACCTAACTCATTGACTAGTTTCTCATTCTTATCGGAAGGACTTAAACGAACCACCGCAGAGTAGGGTATAGAACTTTATCCCATTAATGCCGCCTGTCAAAAGAAACTTTTAAGTTATTGGATACCAGCACTTCGTCTGAAAAAGCTACCCTAATGGTTTGCTTTAGGAATCAAGCTTTCTGCTTTCCATCCACTCTACAGGTTCAAGGAAATGTCGAGCACTTCCAAGATAGCTGTAGAGGTTCCATAGGGTGGCTGAATAGCGAAACCTACTACACAGCCTTTACGGAGGGCTGGGCCTTATATGCGGAGAATCCATTGATAGCCAAGGATACCAACACCTACGACAACGAGCTGTTGCAGAAGTATGGCATGCTAAAATGGCAGGTAGGTCCGGGCCATATGCAGATCCTCTATTCATTGGCAGACTACTTCGTTGGGAAATTTTCTTTGGTCCTTCCACGTCAACGGAAATTTCTGTCGTCAATTATACAATCCCATACAAACACTGGTAATTTTAAACTGTTGCATAATACGACAGGGCCGCAATCATCTTCCGGTAATCTGGTCATCAAAGACGAGCCAACTTTCCGAAGCACTTGTCCTCACAGACGAGTCAAAAATTATCAAAAGTCTCTACTGTAAAAAGCGACTGTTTCGAATAATTCTGGAGGTTCAAAAATAAGCTTTTTTCATCGCCTCGTTACCAGTCAATTATTTGGCTCTTCCGCTTGTATCTTTGCGGCGAGCGGTTGCTTCATTATGCTGCAGTGCCTCGATTGCTCGCTCAAACTATATATAAAAAATGAGAAAATGAAGTTGGGACGTTAAGAGAAGCCCTTAAAGTCCATTGTTTGTCTGTCTAGATACTATCAGTTCTTCTTTCTCTATCAAACTATGTTTATATTCCAATCTGTACTGAAAACCCTTGTGATAAAAACGTAACCAGTGATTTATGCGGCCGCCTAAGCATACATATTTCCGAGACGGGATTGTTACTTTACACGTGTAGTGATTTATCGTGTGGAACAAGCCGCCTCACGGTTAGTTCAGCTCAAAACTACAAAGCTAAGAATACAGCAGAGACTGTAAATAAAGATTGGGAAAGAATCCTCGATCGTCAAACCGCCAAAGCTAAATCTGGGGACGAGATTAAGATGAACACTCACACAAGCCGTTACCTTTGATCAGTAACAAAGTTTCAGATCAGTTACCACAATCTGGAAACAAAATGTCCGCCGCGCCGTTTCTGTCGTCATACTAAGCGGTTACCAAGCTTCCTTTTACTGGGTGACCGCTGACAAGAGGCATCGTCAATGACTTGGTCCGCCACCATTTGTAGTTTTTTTAATAATCCGTTTGTAATGGAGAGGTTGATATGGTATAGTTTTCGTATAATCCTCATTAGATCAACGAGGCATTGTGAGTTATGCCCAAGTCTCATTACATTAACGCTAAAAATTTCTTGTCATTTGCTTTAGACTGTAAGTTTGAGTGATTTATTCGTATCTGATGTATTGTATTACGTTTTTGTATACCTTATTATAGGAAATTAAAAATGCATGTAATTAACGCGAATTTAAAAAATTTGCGTCAATTTTATGTATCTTAATTTACCACATTGTTAATTACAATAACGTTAATTGAAAGCATCGTTATTTTAAGACAATTTTATTATCAGCAAAGTTGCAATTCATCTACGTCTCCGTCAGAGTCCGTTGACGCATTTTCATTTAATAATGACTTCAAAATGTCCTTAGATTCGTCAGTATACCGATCGTCTTCTCCGAGGGGATAAAACACTTTTTTAACTTTCTTGCGCAAAATGTCTATCGCGTTTTTGTCGTCCCAATTCATGGTCACCTCAATAGATATTTCTAATCCACCTTGAACAAGTGGAGTTTTTTTTTTTTATCGCTATGTCCTCTCCTTTTATATCAGCTTCTCTCTGAAGTGCGTGCCAAATATATCGGCTCAATTCTATAGGTGGTTTGAATGTGACGTCATAGCCACCATGCTGGTGTACAATAACAAGAGAGTTAGAGTTTACTTTCTCTTGTTGTGTACACCAACATTGCCGCCAAGTCTTTTGTCTTTTGAGTCTCTGGGGATTGAGTGCAAACCAGCAAATGGAATATGTCCGACAGTAGAAGGAATATAATTCCTGGCAAAATTGTTTGCCCAGTGACTGCAAGCCGGTCGTGTTTATTGTCTTCGATCTCTTGCTTGAACGTGAGCCGTTGCTATAAAAATGGTTTCCAGTTTGTACAATACACGTGATAACCTCTTGAACCAGTGTTGAATTTCAATATGGAACAGCTTCATCCGTACTTGTACTATTCATTAGTTCACTGGCCTGCTGAAATGAAGAACCGAGCTCTTTTAAGCTTGTACAATGGCTATTTATCTTGTTGTCGGATGTTGTGGTTTTCTAACGAAATAAGAGCACGCGGGAGGTTGGGAGAGCTCTCGAGAAGCTAGAGAAGCACTCGGCTTTGCCTCGTGCCACTCTAACGCTTTTCTCGTGCTCTGCCAACTTCCCGCGTGCATCCATAACTCGATAGACACACGTTAAGCATGGACAATTTCTTAATTCAAAAGCAACTGTGTTTTATAGATATGGCGAGCTGTCCGTCTCATAGTGGACACTGGTCTCCATTACAAGGGTTTCATGAGAAACGACGCCTTGAAACTATTCGAGAAATATGCTTGGGACAGCTCAGATCTTGCTAAGAAAGAGGTAACGAGGTACTCCAGCGACCCGGGTCAAGCCACGGCGTATATGATTGGCCAACAGATGTTAATCGAGTTGAGGAAACTCGCAACTGAAGATCTTGGAAAAGACTTATTCAATTTGAAGTTCTTTCATTATCAAGTCTTGCGTCAAGGCTCTTCGCCACTGGCTTATCTCAAGGACCATGTGAAAAGGTCTGTGTTAGAGTTGTATGTGCATTTACCACTTTTACTTATAGTTATTGCTTTATTAAACTTTGACATCTACAAAGCTACAAAAACTAGCAATATACGGAAGGCGAATTACCAGGCAGCAGACGAACTTTGGGTCAGCAGTAATAAGCCTTTAGCAACAACAATAACAACAACATAAATCATACCAAAAGAAAAAAACTCCTTAATTTTATCATACAGATTTTCTAAAGTCTTTTACCGGAACTGAATTCCAACTCACCAAATTCATACGAAACTACATCTGGAACGCATGTGCTACACTCTCCATATTCCTCAGAAGTAAAGATATCGAATTTTATCATGTTTGAGCGTATCGTCGTTCAAGTCCCAGCTGGAAACGCAATAGCTGCACCTCTTCTTTAAAATGGTGGAAGTTGGGGAGGTGGGTGGGGTGGGGGAATAGTGAATTGAAATTTAGTGGGGTTGGAAATACATTTTCGCAGTAATTCTTTAATAGCTTTAAAACCTAGTAGGCGGGGACGGGGGACCCAGCCCTATCCGCTCTACCGTGATACCTGCTTTCCAAAAATGAAAGATCTGCCAGAAAGCCTAATCTTATTAACATTTTAATTCTTTCTTACTAGGTGGATTGCTTGCATGAAGAGACAAACAGGGGAAGGTTGCAAGGTAATCTTACAACCGCCAGCCACGAAAGCGAAGTTTGCACAAACCGGTTTACGAAAAGAATACGTTCCCTTCCGTCCAATGATCCGTCCCACCCACCGACATTATCTTTGAGTTGGCGCTTTACAGTAGGACTTAAAAGCATTGTTAGCATAGGAAGACAGAGTTTGCTCATTCCTACAGACATTCTTATAACCATTCCAGTAGTAATATTCAATCTTATGTTAAAGGTCGTTTAGAAAAATCAGCACTCTCGCTCGCTTGTGAAGAAGCTCGATTTTAGACAAGTATCCATTCTACCAAACGTTTCCAACGGCACGAAACTTTAGAAGCACGCAAAGAATTGTATAATTTCGGCGTTTAAAAAAGCGGTTCTCGACGGCCCGTTTTGGGATGTAGGGGAGGGGTCCCATGGGCTTCCTGATTCCAATATTCAAATATTTTTTCCTTGGATATTTTCAAAACCGAAGTAAAGTATAATCTAAATATGTTGTCTGGTTTGTTTCAAGCTATATCACTTTTTGCCGGATTCTGTGATAAATAAAGTAACACCATTGTATGTATAGATTCACGCTGATGTAAACTCAGTTTGTGTTTGCAAAGTACCAATAAACTTAACAAGTTATTATTATTATTATTATTAATAATAATAATAATAATAATAATATGAGTAGTATGAGTAGTAGTAATACATTCCTAATCAAATTCTTGTTAAGCCTGATTACACGAATGTCATAAGATACCGAAGCACAAGCGGAAGCGTAACGCTCTTTTGTCACCGTGAAAAAAGGGTTTGACATTTGTAAGCGTAAGCCCGGCGAAGCGGAAGCAGAAGGAACGGAAGATTTCCTTTTGCTTCCGTTTTCGTTCTACTTCCGTTGAGCTCTCGTTGCTTATGTCGCCGTGAAAACAGAACACAACGCAGACGCAAGCAGAAAGAAGGGTGTTTGATCCTTGTGTTTGATCTTCTGTCGTTGTTATGCTTACGTCAATCCCGTTTTCACGGTGACATCTTTGACGTAAGAGCTTTTACGATAGCGCTTCCGTTCCTTACGTACTATGTGAAAACCAAGCTTTAATCCGCTCGCTCCCCCCTGAACAAAAGTAGTTTGTCAAAAATGAGGGTGGGCTTCCCCTGCTAAGCCGTGCGGTGCTCACCGTGTTTGATAAGAATATGGGTCCTCATTGAGGGCAAGTGTTATGTCCTGCTCGCTTGAACTTAAAGGCTTGCATGGCCAACAGACGAACCAGCTGGTCATTAGAGACCATCAGATTCGACTAGGACAACAACTGCAATTGCGACTGTAATCAAGTAAACTTGTAGTGGCAAAGTGATGCTCATATAACATATGACTGAGATATAACAAGAGAGCAGCTTTATTGAAGATGCTTTATTTCGCTACGGAGTTCTTTCGAGCGCTACGGAAAAAAGCGTCGTAAGGAAGACACAACAAGATTTTCACCCGACAAAGATTCCAGTGGCACAATGTTGTAACGAATTGGGTCACGCACATCGAACGTAAACGTTCTGAAGGTTTCATTGATCTTAAAAGGGCAGCATCGTTGCTGCTTGCACGTTTTCTCGCATCAGTGCCGTTTGTTGCATAGCGTATCTAGTTTCTTTATATATAATGGCATTGTATATTTTGTTTGTTATTGTGTCAAGCGATAGCGCTTTTCTGTTATACAATCACTTGCAACAGTAAAGGTCTTGAACAAAATGTTTTAAGCAGTTGTTGCAGTTAGTGCATCACTCTCTGGAAATGTTGCGTGAAACAGTTTCAAGGAGCTGACACAAGGCGCAGTTTCCGCACTGCGCTCAATACTGCGCGCTCTGTTGCACCACATGTCAAGGCCTTAAATGTGCACGTTAATAAATCAGAAAAAAAAAACTTGTAAAAAAAGTGTTGAAGTTTGCCTAAGACATAACATTGGAAGACCCGGACTAATGTGATGTTCACATGACACCGGGACGAGAGTGACAAACTAGTTCTTTGTCATCCTCGGAAACCCAGGGCGTCGAACAGAGAAGAACAAAGGGAAGGAAGGGCTTAGGGTTAGGGTTAGGGTTAGGGTTTGTCCGCGTGGGGTCTCTGTTTTTGTACGTGATGGCGTTAATTACGGAGGACAGCGTTTGAACGTTGCCTATTGGCCTCTTTATAATTGGCTTTAAATGAGGCCAATGAGAGCTTGGCAAAATAAATTACTCCAGAAATGGTGCTCACAGAATTCTTTCCCAGGGCGTCCCATTCCTTTTTTTCCTTTTCCCCTTCCTTTCCCCTCCCCCGTGTCCTTGATTTTGCTCTCCTGGACACCCTGGGTTTCCGAGGATGGTTCCCTGTTTACATGGACGTGTTCATGCTGAAATGAAAGTACAGCAAAGTATGCCCAACCAATTCTGTACGGAAACGAGCTGGACAACTTATGACCAGATCGGTTCATTTCGAAACGAACTTTCGATCCAGCACAACTACCGGTTTTGAAACTGTACAGAAACCTTTATTGCTGAGCACTGAAATTTAAGGAAAGTCATGATCAGTAACTGATCATCAGTAGAATATCTAAAATGTGTGCAATTCTATAATTGGTTTCGGCTCCAATGACTCGTTTCAACTGATGAGATTTCGAAAGGTGTGCAAACGATGTAGAGCCGGATGGCGGTTGTCTGGCTCGCCATCATGTAAGCACAATTTTTAACTGAAGTGCCGTATTTACTCGAAACGACGCCTCAGGTGTTATTCAATTTTTACACTCGGTTTCTGATGTTGCTTTTTATTTTTATCATGGAGAGCAGGGTTGTGTGCAAAGAATAAATCGAAGAAAGACTAGTCAGCGAAAGCGTTACCGTAGACATTGATCCACCCCACCCTTCCTCCCCTGTGGCGCTCCAACACCGTCAAAATTCATACTCTGCCACACATTAACATTCATTTCAAACATGCGATTATTCAATTTAAACGTTCAAACCATTGATATAAACATGTTAACTTTTGAATCAAACTTTCAACAACAACATTTTAACCTGCGTTTCAAGCATTTAAACATACAATTTAAACATTTAATTATCTGATTCAATCATGCAATAGTTCAATGTAAACATGTGAACATTAAAGTTAAATGTTTATTTCACATAAACAAAATTCAATTTGAATGTTTGAATTGAATGTTTGACTGTTTGAACTGATTGTTTGAATTAAATGTTTGAAAGTTTTGGATTTTGGCGGTGTTGGAACACCATACCCCCCCCCCCCCCCCGAAATCCCCAAACGCGTTTAATGTATATATGTACTGGGGTGGGAATTCTAAAGACAAAGGAAATTGCTTTTAAGAACATGAACAATGATTCCTGTTTTGTCTCGCATCTTTTAATTAAAACGCCACCTTGGAGGCTTGGTTAAAGAATGATCGAAAAAAAGAATCCTTGCGTTTCAAACCGACTGATTGGCTGACAAGGCGACTCTATAACAGTTAACAGTTTGTTTATTTTCCACTTTTTCAAAACAATATTTTTAGTTACAATTCACTGAATAATATAAACGTGGAAGGTGTAGGAAGCAACCCATAAGGGGTTAACGAGTTCCTGCACCTTACCTTAATTTTTATAGGAAAAAAGAGCGAAGACAAATTGTAACGATAAAACTTTTTAGCACATTAACAAAACACATTGATTAACCAATTTTGAAAACTAAACTGTTACTAAGCGTATTATAACGTTTACTTCTTTTAGGAGCAAATAGAGCTTCAAACTAACAATATATCTTAGTTTATATTTTCTTTGGTTTTAATTAAGTCTGTGGATCGCATATAGATCCAATCAAATATCTGTATCTCTACACGGCGCATACTAGATAGTAGAGGGCGCGCCTTTCCACCGCTGGTTTTCTGATCAGGTTTTCAAATTGTGAGCAGGTGCTTGTAAAATCTTAATTGCGCTAAGTGACTTTTCTAGTTTATTTAAAAGTCGTCGTACAGAGATAAGGTAATTTTAAACTTCATATTTACTGTGAATAACTTGTTTTAACACAGCCTTCCTAAACAGCCAAAAGCGAATGACAGTGTCGAACAAAAGCTATAGTTTCTGATCAAATGGATAATAAATACAACGCAGTAAAACATAGGTTCTGTGACAATAATCTTTGACCAAAGTTCGCTAATGGGTAAATGTGGTTAACACAAAATCGATATGCGGTCTTGTTTGTAGAAAAATTGAGCTATTGTTTGGTGGGTGCAAAATCAACAGCTTCTTTAAATAAAACATGGCTGATTAGCCAAATTATTCCACATAATTTAATTGCTGGTCCGTTTTGACACTTTACTTATGAAACAGAACATAAAAAGTTAAAATTAAGTTGTTCTTTAGAATCTTTTATCGGCGGATCAACGAAACATAATTTTATTTCATTCAAATGTTGATTTCTTTTTTTAAATTAAAAAACAAAACAAAAACCATATTGTATTTTTTTTAAGGAGTATCATCTTTAATAGGCGAAATACTTTTCTTTCGGGAAACACTTTGAAATCACTTTGTTTTCGTTCGGTTCAACACTTTATTTTATATGTAAAGATGTCATGAGCACCTACAACTCTCGCTGTCTCGGAATGGAAAAAGTACTACAGTATTGTCAACCTAGTAAAAGTAGTCTAAGGTTTGGGTTTACATGATTATATTTTGTCTTTGACAAAAATCCATTTTAGCAGTAGTTCGTGTGACCAATATTGTAAGTTTTGAATTGTAGAGAAAATAACAATAAGTCTTTCAAAAATGTAAAGAGTAACTTACAGCAACCGATCGGGACATCAGTAAGATTACTAAATGTGTGCGATTTCCAATTGGTTAAAACAAAAGAGGTAATTTTCTCAACAAAATATTTCAGTCTTTCCCACTGAATGATTCAATTTTTTATATAGGTTTGTCCTGGTTACATTTCTGGATTGTCTATGTCTGTGTTTTATATTTGCTGAACGTTTTGTATAAGACGCTTGCGTGAAAGACAAACAACTCATTACAGGTTTAATTTCTAAACACGCTTCGCTCCGCGGGGGGCGGGGGACAATTTGACTTTACGGTGTGAAGTTTTAATATTTTAGCAGGTCACCTATTTACTGAATCATTGTCCAGCTGAACGAAGCTTTATCGCCTATTTGTCAAGATCACATCAGATCGCCTGTTTGTCAGAATGGCAGAGACCACCGCAAAATCTGATGATCTTACGACAGATTCAACGGAGATGGATAATCTAATGGCCAAAAATTGTTCCGTCGACACAGCTCGAAGCATCCCCGAAGTAAAAACGCAATCTACAAGCGAAAGAAACGGTGCCCAAAAACTGATAGTTGGGTTAATTGTATTTTTGGGGATCGTGTGCTTAGTAGTTGGAATTATTCTGCTAATTCTCGCAAAGTCCAAAGTTCAAGAATGTGAAAGGAAGGACAATACAACTTGTGGGGACTTGCAAAACGGCACCGAATCGTTTGCTAAGTCTTGCAGTTTGTCTGAGGAAGCAAAGAGAGTCGGCCTGAATGAGTTCCTATCAAAAGTGAGGACAAAATATTTTGAATTACACCCTAATAATTGGGCTATGGGCGTCTTAGCCGCTTCACCAGCAACTATTCGCAAACATTTTCAAGCTTACGATCCATCTCCGGCGGTCCTTAAGCGCAAATCTGACGCAGCCCTGGAACTCGTTCGGGAAATTAATAATAAAACTATCAACGTAGCAAAGCTCAGACTTCGTGAAAAGAAGGCGTTGTCCCAAATCAAGTTTTTCCTGAAGCACACTTTTGGAAATCCTTATGATACAAATTATTATAACGGTGACTGGATGATGGGGCCTAATTTTTTTTGTTGGATGCCGATCTGTTTTATCCCAAGACTACTTGGCGTTACTTTGCCACATTTCAAACCTCGCAGTCTCGAAGATTTAGAAATATTGAGGAAAATGCTATCTGGATACAAGAGCACGTTCAGGCAGTACATTGAAAACTTGAAACTTGGCGTAAAGTCTGGAATGGTTAGGTCCGTGGAAGAGTGCAAGGCAGGTCTTGACTCCCTTAAAGCTGCTTATCCTGGTGTGGCCAGAGGCAACGCGACAGGTACACACTGCATTTTATATTCCTTAATTCCAAAACCGAAGAGTTGAATGCTTAGGCAATTCTCCAAGCTTTAGTCTTTTCTTACTGTTTACCAAAACAAAGATACTGCTTATCAGTTGTGGCCCGATAATGAAACAAGCCGTTTACTTTTCACTTTATTAAATCAAGAAGCGTTTCGTAAGCTTTCACAAGCTTAATATATTCAGATTTCCATCCTTACTAATGGTATTTTCAGTTTTTCAGTTCCAAAAGCTCTCCGAATGAAACTTTACAGGGCTTTTGAAAAACTTAATTAAGTTAGTGACTCTCAACGGTTTACTAAACAATATCTTACAAGACAGCTGTCTTCGGACACTCCCGAACAAGATAATTGGACGACAGCAAAAGATGTTGCAACTTTTTTCACATTTTCAGATTTCTGATATAAATTTGGTTAGTTTGCAGCAACTTTAAAACACAAAACCTCGTCAACAGCAATTTCACCATTGCAAATTGCTTCGAGTGATGTCTTCAAACAAGCTGAAGTTTGTTTTTACTGGAACGTTTTTATTTGCTTTGGCAGTTTTATTTACAATATGTTAATCTAATGTAGAATATGAAACTTGAATTTATAATATTTTGACCAATAGTCGCACAAGCAAAACGTCATATGTCCTTCATGGCCTTAATTCATAATGAAATCTTGGTCATTTTGGTGGAAGTGAACCAAAATACAGAATTTTCCAAATAAGTCGACAAAGTCAATATATCTAGTAGTAGAAAGCAAGGTTGGCTTTTCTTGTTCTATGTATTAAAATTTCAAATAATATGGCAGGTGTATTCTATATCGTGACCGTGTTGGTTTTGCTTAGTAACTTAATCTTTGGTATGTCATTCTTAATCAGTTCCAAAAGATAGAATTGAAGAACAGCTTTGAAATTGCGGTGCCTAAAAACTAAATGAAGTCATATATTTCAGTGAGCATCACTAGCGTATGTAAATAGTCTTTAGTATTTAAATAATTTCGATCTGTTTACGTTCAAATATTTACAAAACATCTCAAGGGTACACTTAATCTTTTTTCATGCTGAGACGCCAAAACGTTTTTCCGTGAAGTAGTAAATTGAAACTGCATCAACTGGCCATCAAAGAAGTAGTTTATACCGCATAAAACATTTTTATTCAGCAGGCACCATTGTAGCATTTCTCAGGGTTCCGGAACCCGCTGAATTATAAGGCAAAATTTGTCAGCACGAAGGCACGGCACAGTTTGAATTTTGTACTATACTGTATATTTCGGTTAATATGATTTTTGAATTTTTGTCACTTCTAACAAAGCCCTTAGGTTGCAAATATTAATCAATAACGCTAAGATCAAATGCTATAATTATACAAATAGCCTTCATCTTTTAAATATGAGAAAATGCAACAGTTATAAAATTAAAACTAAGTGCGAGAGTAACTTGAAAGTGAGTTAACGCTTTAACGTGCTAAAATAATTGGGACTGGTCAGATAGAAAATGGAAGTGATCGGAAAAATAGTGTGCGGATTAAGAACAAACTTTTAAAAGATGTTGCCACGCTGAATTGTTGATTGCACAGGAAACCAT
>JAOBYE010178108.1:0-17902 GCA_025403585.1 Parazoanthus swiftii
GTGGCTCAAAGTGGGGGGCTGACTAATGACTCAAAGTGGGGGGGCTGAATAGTGACTCAAAGTGGGGGGCTGACTAGTGACTCAAAGTGGGGGGGCTGACTAGTGACTCATAGTGGGGGCTGTCTAGTGACTCAAAGTGGGGGGCTGACTAGTGACTCAAAGTGGGGGACTGACTAGTGACTCAAAGTGGGGGGTGGCTGACTAGTGACTCAAAGTGGGGGGTGCTGACTAGTGACTCAAAGGGGGGGGGGCTGGCTGACTAGTGACTCAAAGTGGGGGAGCTGACTAGTGACTTAAAGTGGGGAGGGGCTGACTAGTGACTCAAAGTGGGGGGGGGCTGACTAGTGACTAAAAATGGGGGGCTGACTAGTGACTCAAAGTGGCGGGGGCAAAAAACACTTTTTCATACATAGTTGGATATTCAGATTTATACAATCTACGTTAAACCATACACTGGCATCAGTCTCATCGAATGCCTCGTTGGTTCGATTTTACAGCTCGATTACGTATTACACACGGGTGCTTCAATGAGCCAGGATCGAGGCTAATATCGCCACAAAGAAGTTCCTGAAGTTCTAGAACCTTCTAACTGTGCTTCTTGTAGCGGCGAAAGCACGTGGTTTGACAAGTCCAACATATCCTGCTTCTTAGAGCTCTTTAGGCACGAAACTTACATTGATAGCGTCCTTTCTTGGCATAGACGAGGTGTCAACAACTGCGATCCAAATATGGACCAGCAATTTAGGTGAAATCGAAAACCATTGACGTGAAACTTAATATTGTGTTGTGTCGCGTTATGCAGTATATACTAAATGTAGAATTTGAAATGATGAAATAAAATACTAGTTTTGTTGGTTATTGTGAACTTAGTGCTTTGTCACTGGGATGGCGCAAATCGAGCTTTTTAGTCGCAATAAGCTAAGGAAATAAGTCATAATTATAAATTATGCCCGACTGAATGCATCCTCATTTTTTGGGAAATTTTAAAGTTAGAATTGGGTTACACAGGAGAAACTTGCCTGCCCTCTGAAGCCGAAAGTGTGTAAATTGAAGATGACCAAACGTTTTTTTTGAGGGGAGGGGTAATTTTACTTAATTCGCTGAACAGTGAATAACATTCACTCATTATGGGTTGCATCGGACTACCGTCAAAATTGTTTAAATAATCGGTCTAACCGCGCACACTTAAGCAAGGTTAAACAAGTTCAGAATAGTGTTCCCGGCTCGTTTGTTCTCTCTCCCGTTACAGTCATCTAACACCCCGGGATAACACCGACTTTGTAGTTATCTCCTCTTGGCTAAGCTGAATTCTCGTTTTAGCGAAGTGGTTTTATGGAGGGTTCTCCCGTAGTTTGAAGTTTCATTCGAATATAAGGAGTTTTAATTTATGTTTAAATTATCGAAATAAATTGAAAATGTCTTATGCCAACAGAGCCCCATATTTTACCCGCTCGCCGGGGCGACGGGAAAATAAGCACTGCAGAAAATCGTGTGGATTTTTCAGTTGAGCATGCGCAATTTTAAATTGCACGGAAAAAACAAACCGCTTATTCAAAAAACATACTAAAACAGCAACTGATACTATATTTCCTAAAATGCATGCAGTTCTTAAGTTGGTTTCGGCTCCTTTTTTCCACGCAAGCGTGTTTTCAGTCAGTGCGACTGCTGTTATTAGTTTTCCCCTGGTTTTGCACGAGATAATTATTTACAGTGATGGCAAAAGCGCGTACAAACGATATTACATATTACTGCAAGTTCTAATCCTTGTTGAATAAACAAGTAAAAGTATCTGAAAGTAGACGTTAAGAAATAAACTCGCAGATAGCACTTCTAAACTGAAGCTGCTGCATTATGACAACATCAATTTTTTCTTATATATGATATCTTTAAAAACATGCAGTTTTATGTTTTTAGCACAAGAAAAAAACATCAAAAGTTCAACAATTTAACGAACGTTTTACCCTTTTAAGTACGTGGATACAGTTTTGCTTCATTGGTTAACGTTCACTACATCTTTGCACATAAAGGCTATAGTTTATTGCGCTATTAACTACATTTCGAGACACTCGTGCAATTAAAAGAAAGAAGAAAACTTTTGCCTTCATATAAAACGTAGCGTTGCCTTTGTCCGTACTGGTAATTACAATTCGACAATTTTGTTTACAGCTAACGTTTTGTTTGATTATTTCTTGAGTCTAAATTTCCCGCGTGCCTATATTTTAATTGTCAATGAAAATGGCAGAAACTGGAAACTTGCTCGCTGCTCACAAAATACCTTTAACAAAATGAACTATTTTTTCTCCATATGAGCATTAGAGATAAGTTCTCGGAATAATGAAACAGCTTTCGCTTGTATTTTCACTCTTGGCTGGTTGCAAGCTTAGCAACTACTTTTTTAACGTCATCTAATATTTCCTCAGAACCTGCCAAAATACTGAAAATTTAGGATCTAAAAAACAACAGGTTTGTACTCCACTCAAAAATATGACATTTTTTTGAATCTCCATGAGTTCAAGTTTTACGGTAGCAACATTTCCCTGCTGGTCACACTAACTACATTAACATATTTTTTTCTACATAAGTGCACTAGCGAAACGTTCTAATGGAACAGTTTTCGCTTGAATTTTCACTCTTGGTTGGTTGCAAGATTAGCAACTACTTTCTAAATTTTATCTATTGTAGTACAGCACCTACAATATTACTCAAAACCTAAGTCCAAAAACAATAAGTTAAATGTTACATTTTCTAAACTACATTTTTGGAATCTCCACGAATTCAGATCTTATGATAGCAACTTTGCCAAGCAGGTTACAATAATTACACGTATATTACATGTATACTGTTGCTTTTTACGATGTCCCCAGGAAACGATCAAACGAATCCATTTTCCGCACAAAGAAGACGTTACACAGCAGTAAAACGTCGTGTTGCTTCCACTCTTGAGTATTTCAATGACTTCAGAAAGTCTTCAAGTCTTGGACACTGTTACGAAATGACAACGTAATTTCAAGCTTGACCAACCTCCAATGTTGCCAGCAAATTCTTCAGTTTCTCAAATGCGGATCCAGGAGACGCTTCAACCACTTCCTCGTTGTTGCTTGACTGCATTCTGTGTAGTTTCGCTTCCTCCTTTTCACCATCACACTCACGAAAAAACATCTTAAGCTCTTCAATAGCATACAAAGCCGCTCGCGGAGGGGGTAGGGGAACACTTTCATCCGAAGAAGAATCATCTGATCCTAATTCAGCAGCTGTTAGCTCCGTTTCGTCCACTGGGCCCTCAGATATTATGGACAGTGGCGTTGGTACCTTTTTGCGATTTGGTTTGGAGTAAAGAACGTCTTGCACAAAAGGCGGCTTCTTGTGATGCAGTTCCTGACTTGGCCTTTCTTCAGGAGTTTCTTCTGGCTGACTGTCAACACCGGAAGGAACTTTCACGGCCGAGTTTTGAGTAACGTTCATAACCTCAGCGACTGTATCGTATAAGTCATTCTCAACTTCGTCTTCTTCCAATGGTTTGATTGGGGCTCCAACTACTTCATAATCTGGAACAGGCTCATTTTGTGACGTAGGAACATGGACTTGCTGGTATGTGCCCACACTTTTTGACTGGGCACCTGTGGAAAGGCCACAGGTTTGGGAATTTCCGGATGGTGAACCTATGGTTTCATAAGCTACAATCCCTGTAGCTTTCTGATCTTGGATATTCGAGGAAGCTGGGGAAGCAGGTGGACCGACACAGTCATAGGTAGCCACTGAGTTGGAAGGTTGCTGGGCAAAATCATAAAAGCCAACTGGACCTTCATTATTTCTTTCCAGGGAACAGGCGTTTGAACTAAGTGAGGAACTTTTTTTAAGTTTTTCCTTCTTAGGTTTTTGAATAGAAGAATCGGTTGATGCACTTTTCACGAGAGTTCCTTTTTTTGTCATTTTTGAAGAAGTAGCGGACTTCTTAGTGTTTGCAATAGTCTCATACATTCCATTTAAATCGTCATCATCTTGTTCACTGTCGTTTCCTTTCAAAGAAACTGTCTTATTTCTTGCAGCGTTTACACAAGTTTCGCTGTTTTCGGATCCGTTTCTAAATTTTGGAAGAAAACATACTCATTTACAACCAAACAGGGAATAACACAAGTAAGATTGTTGACAAAATGTGCAAGACGTTCAGGACGCGGTGCATGAGGAGGCGATAAAGATGTAAGACGTGGAGAAGGAACTGAAAGAGATGAAGGTGTGACGAGATGGAGGTGGTGAAAAACGTAGAAAAGGAAAAGATGAAGGAAAAGTGGTGAAGGAAAAGATGGGAATGAGCGGAGAGATGAAGAAAAAAGTGAGTTGTGGGCGAGGAGGAGCAAGTGGTGGAGGAGATGGAGGATGCGGAGGATATCAACGACGGAGGAGGAGGTGGAGTAGGAGGTGTCGCCGAGGAAGAAGTTGAAGGAAGACAAGGAGATGAAATTTGAGGTGCAGAAACGGAGGAGGAGGTCTAGAAAGAGGAAGTGCCAGAGGTGGAAGAGGAGGAGGAAAAGGAAGAGGTGAAAATGGAGGAGAAAGTGTGGAGAAGGATAGGGACGCGGGAGAAAAGGGAGGAATGGGGAAGGAAGTGGAGGTAATTGAGGCGGTGGTGGAGAAGGAGGTGCAGGAGATGGAAATGTAGAAGGGTAGAGCGAAGGTGAAATAGGATCTAGGAGGAGGAAAATTGGATATGTAGGAGAAAATGGAGAAAGAGTAGAAGGAGGAAAAAGAGGAGGCAGAGGAAGTGAAGGTGGAGGAAGGGGGGGGGGGGACCAAGAGGTCGTGAACGAGGAAGGGAGGAAAGGAAAATACAGGAATAAAACACAGCGAAGAAAAAAAGGAGAGAGTACAAAACGAAGACCAACAAATAAAAGAAAGAGACGGTAATGGAGGAAGAACAAATGTCACTGGAGCCTTTCCTGCATAAAGTTGCTATATTTCTCAATGGTAAAGCCCAGGCTTCAGATTGTTAATTTGAATGAATCAAGAGCACACCGTTTACACTTCAAAAGGTCTCATTACAACTTTGGATTCGCTTTGGTCCCCCGATTTATTTACAATTGATGAACGCGCTCCAGCAAGTGTAATGAACGCTTCCAATGACATGACCCCAATAAACCAAATCTGATATCTTTGTTACCTTTTACAAATACAATCAAAACTTCAAAAACCTAAAACGTTCACTATTTGTTTGAATAATCACGCGTAAACAGTTTGACCCATTAATTAACCACGGGTTAATGCTACTCGACTTTCGGGCAACTAAAACTGACTTCAGGTTAAATTTTTAACTTTTTCAAGGGTTTAACGCTAACTTACTTCCCATCGGACGCGCAAGTAACGAAGCTTTGCGGTAATTACCAGTTTGTATTGAACTGTCACCGGCTAATGACGTTAACCTAGAATTAGCATTCAATGAACGGCCTGGGTGGATGATTTGAGCGATGTATGGAATGATGAGTGACCAAGTAGATTGATGAATGGATGGGCGAGTTGTTCAGTGCTCGGGTTGGTGAGTACATAAATGGTTGAAAAGATTGACAGAGATCTAGACCAAGGATAAAGAGAAACGGAAATAGAAAGTTACAATTAAGTTAAAGATCTTAAAGGGAAAAAGAAAACATTGAAATAGATGTTTTAATACTAAATTTTAAGAAACAACACACAAAAGGTCATTTACTGGGTCTGATATGCATAACACTTTATTGATTTACAATCAATTTGATCATTTTGTAATTTTAAATTTTTAATATTGAATTTCATAGCGCGAGAGCCAGCTCACAACTGAAAATATCATTTGGTAATATTTGTCAAACTTTAATACAAAGTTAGCTGTTTCTTGCAATACTAAGGCAAGTGCTGTGATAGTCAAAATTATCGTACGAACCATACAAAAGATTATGTTTCCTGAAACCGTTTGCCTCTGTTTGAAATGAGTTAGTCTATTCTATCAAAGTCGACAAAAAACGCTAAAATAAAAAACTGGAAAAATAACAAATATATTACAACAAGTTAAAACTATCCTAAACTTTTTATTGTACGTAAAACGCTGTGGTCATTAAACAACGTTATGTTTAGCACTGAAGTAAACCTTTGGGAAAGTCTCACTTTGCATGGTACTCAAACATTTATCTTATAACAACTAATAATATCATCGCAAAATTAAACTTAGTTTATACTGATTTCATCTGCATTCAAGGCGTATCCCTCACTTCAAAGTTACTTGGATAAGCTAAAGTGTCTAAATACAATCTTGTTAAATATTGATCCTGCAAAAACCAATTTGTTTTTGTACACAAATTCCATATTTAGGAAGCGTAATCAATTACTGTACCAAACCGTCATATGCATCAAAATATGGATTTCATAAATAACGAATATATTATATTCTTCGTAAATTACCACCGAGTTAATATGTTCACTTTCCAAATTGCTTCTTATATTTGAGTAAGGAATCGTGTTTCCACTCAAAGGCCAGGGACCTTGGGATGATAATGGCTTCTGATATTGGGCAAACGTTGGCCGGTTTAAATTAGTCGTCCTCAACATCATTCCTATAAATATACACGCATGCGTTATAAATATTTAAGCTGAGCAAAATAAAACAACATTTTTAGTCTTATCAAAGAAAAGACAGTTAGATTTATTATTTTAATGTTCAAAACTATAAAAAACTAAAGTCATCTGTTATTTGTCTTACCAGATTGACATTCGCGTCATGTCTTAAAATGTACCATATTTACTGGAATAAGCACCATAACCTCTCAGCAACAATACAAGGGCTTATTTCAACAACCACTTAAGCCCTAGATCAAGAATGACGCTTACTCGTCAATTAAAATAAAAATAGAAAACGATATCATTCTCTTTACTGAATCAACAACGGAAATTTGGTCAAGTTAAAATGATAAACAAAAATAGAATTAAAGAGCTGATAAATTTAATCCCAAAATGATATTTCTAATGAGACTGCGTAAGAGCCCTCCTCCAACAAGAGACTCCTCTCGCTAAACATCGAATAACTACCACGGTGTCTTCTTCCAGTAAATAACGGCAGACTGGTTTTGCGGTACTAAGTTGTTCGCCAACAACTTTTCTTTGTTTCGGTTGTAGTTCATGTTATTTCTTGCAAACAAAAAGTATTGGTGCACGGGGCATTTTGAGACAGTTAAGGGGGCAGTTATTCAATATTGAATAACCAGAACAATTCCCTTTTTGAAAATGCACGTTTATAAATTATCAAGCTCATTAAAATGTGAAATGTAAAAATAAAAGCTCGCTAAAGAGACCAAAATGATAATAAAGAGCACTCTAAGAAAAGCTGGCTAACTAAAAGACTGAATAACTAAACTAAATATCTAACTAACTGAACTAACTATACTAGAAACAAACAAATTACTTGCTATTTCTAAAATTAACAAACTAGCTAAGTAAAAGACTAACTAGCTAACTTAGCTAACTACAAAAAAGAATTACTAGCTAACAGTTTTAACTAACAACTAAAATCAACAAACTGACCAACTTAACTAACTTAACTAAGTCAATCCGATGGATTATGAAGATCCTTCGTTGTGATCAACGACCGTTTATTTTTTGCGCGGGATGTGATTTTTATGGGTCAGGAAATTCGTTGTGCGGAGCTGGAGGAAAAAAATTACTTCAATTGAAAACATATACTGCCTCCAAAAACAAACGAGTTGCTAGCTGTTAAACTAAACAACAACGGAAATTTAGTCAAATTAAGGTAATAATACGTAGACTAACATCGTGCACTTGTGTTCAAAATCTTTGGTTCTACAGTCTTTGTTGGAACATTTTAGCCAAATAGAGTTTTTTGATTGAGGAAACATTTCATTACAGTCGAAGCTCTCGTAAGCGAGCACCTCGGGAATCGAAAACCTTGGTGTTAACGGAGCTTGTCGCCTTCGAGAAGACGCTCTCATAAGCGACCACATTCTCCTACGAGAACTTCTCTAACAAACTCTTCAAAATGACAAGGGAGAAAAAAAGTTGCTCGGTTCAGTTCCATCGGTGACATTTTGCATTTAAAAGGGCACTTTCACGGTTTTGCACATGCGCGAGCTCGGATGAGGCCATTATGTCATAGCAAATAGTAACCAAGGAAATACACCCGGGAAATTTATCCTGACCTCGTTAGACCTTATTCGTTCTTTCAAGGTTCTGCACACGCTCGGGTTCTCAGAAACTTAATTTGTGTTCCGGCCCGGAACAAAGTCAATTTCTGAGGTTTTACGACATAAAAATAGCAACAAAATACAGTTGCAGATCTGCGCGACTTAAGGTCAGTCAAGGTCAGGATAAATTTCCCGGGTGTATTTCCTGGTTTCTGTTGGTTATGGGACAATCGCTGGCATCCGAGCTCGCGCATGTGCAAAGCCGTGAAAGTGCGTTTTAAAAGTTCATACAGCTTCATCTGATGCAACGAGAACTTACTTACAAAGACATATGATGATGTTTGTCTTAAACTACCAACGCCCGCAGCGGGTGTTTTGTATTCTTTTGATTTGCTTTTTGCTATAAGCGGCTTTCACTATGACGTCATCGCATTCCTTTTGCCTCAGCAAAATATTATTTACTGGATTCAGCTGCCTCCAAAATTTTTTTAAAAGTTGCGACAGCTATAATGGGTAAATCCGAAATATATTTTGTCTTATTGAAAAAGGATGAATCCAAGAAGTAGTTTATCATTTCAAGCAGAATAGAATCGCTGTTTCTTTGACGGTGTTTCCATATTTAAGAGCAAAAAGGATGTTGAGAATATAACTTGTGGATAGAATTTCTACTTAAATTTCACTGAAAGTCCGAGTTTGACTGTGAATTTGAAAGATGCACAGTGATTGAAGTCACGTGCTCATCGCATGAAATCACGTGCAAGAGGAGCCTTGATATCCAACCATGTCATACTATTTCGGTCACGTGCACGCCTAATATCGTCAAATATTTGGGTTGCACGTTATTGACCTAAATAACGTGATTTGATTGGGAGTCAACGCACGCTACACTGTATTCCGGTGAGGAACAAATAAAGTGTAAACTCAACTTCAAAATTCAAACAAAATGTGTCCATAATTCGAAATCGCATATCATAGTTTGTACTTACCAACGATTTGAGCACGATATATGTTAAGTACTCTTTGAGCAAAGTGTCTGGAATTGTCGAGAATAGAACAGAACGGAGGTAGCTTTTACCGCCAACCATAAGGAAATCTTTACAAGTTCAAGTCAGTTTTGAAACGCTATTTCCCCGAAATTATTCGCCATATCAAGCTTATATTTTTAATAGTAACAATTGTTTCAAGCTCCATCAAACTATGCACTCATTTTGTTTAAAGCTTGAAGTTGAATTGATGCTATACTAAGCCGAGTCAAGCTTCGACAATGGCGTCTTCCGAAGTCCGCCTTTTGGATCGCCTATACAAAGGCGTGAACCAACCATCAGTTTTATAGATGTTAAATCGTTTAACTGGTCACTCAAGCACTTTTGAATAAAAACATATTTTGTATAAACAGTTTGCTATTTTTTAAAAAAACATATTAAATTATCAGTTCTGCTGTAGAGCACTTATTAATTGACCCAAGAGGGGAACCTTTGTGCCGGCTGTTTTAATCACGGAAGGGCGTAAGCACGTTTAAAAGCAGAATATGTGCGCATTGCATTTGATAATTTGCAATAATAGCTGCTCTCACACATTTTAGTTAAGTCCGTGGAATGAAGTTGGCATTTTAAAACCACTGTGTGGGCCTGAGTTGTGTTATTCGTTTGTTTATGTGTTAACCACAAACACTATTACAGGAAAAACAGAACAGAGTTATTTACAAGACAAATAGTAGTGAAGGGCCTAAAGAGAAACCGTTGAGATTTATAGTTTATACAGCATCACTTCGGCCGACTACAACTTTAGAATAGCTAACGGACAGCGAACTAAAAAGAGTGAAATGTAGACGCAACGTACAAGCAGACAGTGGACTGATGAGAAGTTGAAAGGAGATAGAGTTGGAGTGAAAGCGCAACAATGGAGAAATGCGCGAAGTCTCCATGCACTGACACTGAACTCGCTGCCAACAACCTACATTTTCTTGTACGCTATCCCTTTTTTACGAAACAGAAGCACAGAAGCAACTCTAACCCCAACCTTAACCCTCATTTACCATAAATAACCGCAAATAGCAATAAATAACCCCATTACTTTACTATAGAAATAACATGTCATGAGTCAGTGCGCCATCTTGTTCCTGAAGTCCATCAACTATCAGTTTTTCGAAAGCTGTCGACATTGTGTTTGCAAAGTCATATTTAGGCTGAGATACAATGCAGTTTTGTAAATGCATTACCTGGAGAAAATCGCAATTTCTTTCATAGAGAGCCAGCATTTGTAGTTACGTAGGCAGTTCCAGTCCTCTTTTCACTTGTGAAGTAAAAGGGAGTGGAGTAGAGCTGAAGCGGGTTTGATTGGAGTGGAGTGGAGTGGAGTGGAGTGAAATGGAGTGGAGTAAGGAATGGTGGACTCCAGAAAGAAAAAGGAAAGAGCGGGACTTGATCAAGTGAGTCGCGCGGAGACGAATAGGTGACAGCTTTAACGCAAGCTTAACTGATCAGTTATTGAGCATTGCGCCATATTAGCTCTCGTTGAAAACCGTTAGTGTTTCACCTGAAATAAACGAAGGTCTTGAATGTAAAACTGCGACTGAGGCAGCGTTTACATGATACCAGATCGAGTTCCATCCCGTACGGCTTCATTCTAATTCCGGTTTCATACTGAGTCCCTATATTCGTTTACATGGTACCTTCTAAAATCTCATTCCTAACCAGATGACCTCGATTTGACAGCTCTGCCGTCAGTAGCCGATCAGAGTGCGCGAAGACGTTTTGATGCCCGGTCCATGCATTACAATGTTTTTTTTAAATATCTGGGCATCAACTTCTCACCAAAATAAACTGTAAGGTTATAATTAAATTTAAAATTAAAATTTGTCTAATAAAATTGAAAGTTGAAAGTTCTCGACGCATGCACTAAGTTTTTCACGCGCTTGCTGGACAGTTGGAGCTTGGGACGAGGACTGCCAAATTTTGACAAACAATACATTGCGCGCGCAAATCGAGATCATCTAGAAAACGAGCCATTCCGGAGCGAGTTCAATATGATAGTCGCACCGGATCTAAATGTTCGTTGCAAATCATTCCTGTGCGGAACTGATTAGGCAAGTGGGTTGGCTGGGCTGACCAGCTGACTCGTATTATCCTTCTGCCGATGTTTTATCGCACTTTCATTACAGAAGGAGAACTTCTACGTAAACAATGAAAATTGTGTGTGGTACTGGAATGAAATTGGTTCCGGCATCTTGTAAACACCACCTCACATGAAATGTGCACAAGCAAATAAAAAAATCTTTGTACTTTGAGCTTCATTAATTTAAATCAAGAATAGTGTAGACTTCTAGATACTAATATCGTAAACTCTGAAGGACAAATGGATGGACTGCTGATTGATTTAGCTCTCCAGATTATGACATCGAAAAGTCCCCAAAGGTTTTTGAAACCTAGTTCTTGTTACGCCGAAAAATGTAACAATTGATGCAAAATGTAACATCAATCCGAAATGTAACAAGTTTTGACCCAAAATGTAACATCAACCCAAAATTTAACAACTTTTGACCCAAAATGTAACAACTTTTTAACGCGAAATGTAACAACGCAAAATGTAACAACTTTTTAATTGAAGTTAAAGGTAAAACTCTAATATTCCAACGTCCCTTCGTGCTCACCTCAATAACTCAAATTTGGGCTGCCTGTGGAAAAGTTTCGTCCATCAAGCAGAACCGGGGACATGCATGAAAGAATGAGTTCTTCAGCGCCCTGTTGCTGTTGAATTTCGTGTAGTTCGGCAATTGATTAAACAAACTCACCTAGTTCTTCTGTTCTCGAAACTCTGCAGCTGCATGGCCTGTCTCAGCATGCTAACCCAGTCCGTCATCAGCTCCGAGCTTGTTGCTGACTAAAGTAAAAACACGTTGGAAAGTTTGTTTTAACACAAAAGCTGTGCAGGACTATCGTTTCTTCTCACATCGTAAAACTTAGTCCTTATGATATTCTGATGTTGTTTATGTTTGAAGGGCTTCTCAGTGGGTGTGCTATAATGGTACCGATACTATGAACACGCTCATTGGCTGACCGGTGTTCAACTAAAGAGGGCTTTAACCTCATTCTTCTGTTTTGCGGCGCGCAGTCTTTCCTTTGTTACATTGTAATGACTACTTTTAATTGTTAGTTGGAAACCAATAAAATTGATTTAATTAAAGTGAAAAAGCCAAACTTTCCGACTTACAAAAGTGTAGGTTCTTGTCCTTGAAACCACTTGAAAGCCATTGCTAACTGTCTTTATGGGGTTCACTGATCGGACCTTCAAAGGCAAATTGAAAGTGAACATTTAAAATTTCGGAAGACAATCCACCAAATATAGCAGACCTTCCAACTCTCACGGTTTGGCCGCGAGACTCACGGTTTCAGGTCGCATCTCACGGTCTCACGGTTTAACCTCCAAATCTCACGGTTTTCCAACACTAATAAATTCCTATTAGAGTAATTATAGAAACAGTCCAAAACTAAACTTCTGTGCTACTTAATATATTTTCCTGGTACTTGTAGCAGTTTTATCTTCGTTTTTCCACGCCTACTATTTCTTTGATTATCTCGATGCGTTTGTTGTTGGCATTGATCACGGGGAAGCTGGGGCGAGCTATTTTTGAACCTCGTTCTGATGCTCAATCGCGTGAAGTCTCCCGGGAAGAAAGCTTTGTTCCTCGTGTTCAAGATGGCGGAACCAGAACAATGCAGTGTTGTTTGGATGTAGGTAGTAGGTTCGGGCTTGAATTTTATTCATTTCTGAACATTTTCATGAATCTCAAGGTTTCGGCTCAAATCTCGAGGTTTTTTCAAGGAAATTTTTGGGACCTCAAGGTTTAGGGGTTTCAGAGGTTGGGAGGTCTGACATTGGAAAAATGTTAAATATCTTTGTGGGGAGGGGGTAGGTGGAAGAGTAATGAAAAGAAATATTGGATATAGGGGCAGAGGAAGAGTGTCAAAGAGAAGTTAAGGGGGAGGAGGTGAGAAAAATTGCTGCCAGCCACTATTTGACTCAAAGTTTTGGAAATGACTGCATGTTCATATATGAACACTCACTGTTACATGTGACAAGAGACTTTACTCAATTATTCTGTAAGTAAATTTGTGTAAGCTTAGAGTATTTGATGTCTCCTAGTTCCAGGTGGAGGGAAAGGGGGATGTGTTCCCTTGGTTGGTTGATATTGGGTGCTCATCAGAAATTTGGACATTACCTCAAAAAATACCACTCACCTAAAAACTGCTGCACAGCTCTAAAAATACTAAATTGGCACCCAAAATTTTCAACCTCTAAAATTATCAACAAACATCTCTGACCACAAAGGGGGGGGGGGGTGTACTTGACATCATTGACTTTAATATACTACAGGCGTGGCATGTGCCATCAGAGGTACAGTTTTCAGGTCAATTTAGTATCAAGAATTGGTTACAGATTTTCCTTACTAATTAGTCAAGACAGAAAAAGATATGATTACTTTCTCAGAGAATCTGCAGACCATAAATGTTCCTCTTAAATTGCAGTCACTTTGCAGTCTTAACTTGATTACTCTAAATATATGGACATCAATGTTTGTACAGCATGATTTTGTAATGCTGGTATTTTATTTGCTTAACTTTTTGAAGTTATGTCAATTTTGTCCTGTATTAAATAGAAACAAAATGTTCAGAGTACCGTAATCCATTTCTTCAGTTTGGTCTAAAATAAGATCAGAGTTTGACGGCTTGGGTGGCACACCTGCCCCACCTCCCCTTCCTCCCCCAGTGCTCTCAACTTTCATTTATAAATTACCACTATCAACTGTTTTGCTAGGTATGGCAAAAAAATCGTTCAACATCTTTGGCCACATTCTGATCATCAACATTATCCAAAAACTAAATCTTTAAGGTAACTTTGAGAAAGAAGAAGGAAGAGGGAAGAACAGTTAAATCAGATAAATTTCTGCCCCTGTGATCACACTGAGTAAAAAATTAAAAGTGGGCATATGCAAAATTATAGACTGAGGCTACAATGTATGCACAAATGTGAAACTAATAAACTGTTTGTCAACAAAACATTAATTTTAATTACCAATGACATGTCAATTGTTCCAAGATAATTTTCTTCCTGCAAAATAAAAAATATGCCAATGTTACAAAATGATCAAATGATTGATCAGACAGAAGTTTCTATAAAATAACCAATATGATTATGTTGGTACAATAAACTTTTAGTTAATTGATTTGTGACCCAATAAGAAGTTTAGCTCGTAAGCTTGGTACCTTACAAAGCCTATTAACAATTACTGTAGCATAAACAAATTATAATTTACCCATAAATTCAATTTGCTAATGACTTCAAAATAAATTAATATATACGGTACACAGAACCCTAATTCTATTGTTATTACGTTTTATTCTTATGAAAGTTCTAACTACTGGATTTGACAGCCTATATTGAGTAACATTTCTGGCTAACAGTTAATACAGGCATCCAGAACATCAGGCCCGTAGGCAGGGGGGTGCGCGGGGTTTTTGAAGTATCTTCAAAAAATAGAACTTGCTGAAAAAATTTTTTAACTAACAGTTCTCATTCCACCTACTAATTTGCAAAATATTACAAATTGCAAAATTTTAATACTCGAGTGACTTTTGTTCAATAAAATCTGGAACAAGGGATACTGAAATCTTTGTTAAATTGGGACTTGTAGCAAGTGTATTGCCATAATTACAAGGGTGATTTAAACTTTCTCTTTGTGAGTTAAATATTATAATACTGCTCAGGCCCGAAGGCAGGGGGGGTACACGGGGTGCGTACGCACCCCCCCCCCATGGACCCAAAAAGGTCTGCATTTGGAGATTTAATTAGATCATTAAGAAATCCGAATAGGTTTATTGTAACAATTGTACTATTGTAAATCAAAACGACTAAAAAAAAAAAACAGGTCCAAGTTTACGAAATTTGCACCCCCCCCAACAAAAATCCTGGCTACGGGCCTGAACATTAATAATATTATTAATCCTAATAAGTTATAAAATGATTTCATAATTTATAACAGTAAAACAATTATATTTGCCTGTAATTTATCTTATTTCATTGTATTTAGTTTATTGAAATGCAAGACAACCAGTCACGTATGTATAACTGATCAATCATGTGATAATCACTTCATGCAAAGAGCAATACTAAATATTTCAAATTTGTTTTCATTTTCCATATCATTAACGATATATATTACCCTAACTACCGTAGTTATTCACTTTTAAGCCGATCTCAGCTATAAGCCGAGACCCCCATTCTGGACGACGCAAATTTGGTTTCGCAGTCGCCAAAAAAAATCCGAAAAGTTTCAGCTATAAGCCGAGTCCCTAAACTTTGATTCAACACACAAATGAAACAAAAGAATAAAGTTGACCTGTGAGGAAACACATTTTAGAATCATGAATATTGATAACAGGAAACAATGCAAAATATGTTAGTGGCTATTCAATATCTGCACGAACAAAATTAGCGAATCGGCCTTAACTAAGAGAATACTAATTGATCAGCTGTGATTAATAAAACTGTCGAGGATTCACTCAAACTTTCACTTATAGAACTCGTTCTAAAACATCGAAATATCCAAACAATTTAGCGAAAATCATGCCGAAAGCAACGTCGCGCATCGTACACTTTGGCTTTCAAGCTCGGAGTTATCGCCGAGGCGGAAGAAGTTGGAAACAATTGTGAAACTGCAACCCATTACGGGTTAGACGAGTCACTATGTACGATCGTATGATACGGTGTACCAACAGGGGATCGGCACCGAAGAATTGGAAGACGACAATAAATTTGAGACTGAATTCGAGACAGACAGCGAGCCAGAAGACAAGTAAACAACAAAAACTTCTTCCAACCAAACGGCTCTTTTCAGAACCACCAAATAACTAAAAGATAGTGATCATCGTGTGCTTCATATATGTTTCTGCTTTGTCAAGAGTTTATAATTCATCTACAAGCCAAAAACACCGGGCTTCAAACCAAAAAAAAATTAAAAAATCTCAGCTATAAGCCGACCCCCCCAGTTTTGTGAAAAATTTACCAAAATTTTGATCGCTCTGAGAAAAAATCGCTCGGCTTATAAGTGAATAATTACGGTAAGTACTTTTGGTTCTTTTACAAACACTAATACAGTATTTTGCAACAGTTTTTTGATGTCGATGAAGTTACAAGGTTCTTTTCGAAAATGACATGTAACCTTTTTATAACACATTACTTTGCCTAGAAGACCCATAAAGTACAGAAGGCGGCCAGGTACGTGAACTGACCCCAAAATCGCATTTTCGAAAGACAAACCTTATTTGGCGAATTTTTTCTGTTTACGTCTGTTCGTTATATAGCCATTTTTACTACAAATGAAGTTTATGTTTTGAAGCAGCATTACTAACGACCTTCGCAAAAGACATACCTCTTATTAGCCGAGTGCGAGGTCCTTATGGCAAGTTATTGACCGAGTTTTTTCCTCCCTTTTATGAAAACAAGGAAGGAAAAACGAAGATCCATAACTTGCCGTACGGACCGTGCAAACGAGGCTAATAAGATGTTCATTATATGGCTTTGTTGCTTATTTGAAGCAAGTGAGGCTGTAAAGACAGCCACTCCAGAACTGGAGTCTGAGGTCCGTACTGCTACTGACGGACCTCAAATTGACCAATCACAGCACACAAAATTAGTCAGCCATATAATAGAAACGGTAGTTACACAAAGAGCCAGAAGTTCAGGACATAGATTGATTAATTAAAATTTTCTGCCTTTCATTGCGTTCCACAGGAAGTGAAGTTGTTTGACAGTGAAGAACTGGCGCAGATACAACGCGATATTGGAGAAAGAAGGTAATGTATTTTATGAAGCAGATGAACTTGATAAAATTGAGCCGTGTTTTAAAACTGTCTCTACCAACGCGTCTGGCTCTTAAGGTTAATCTTGTACAAAACCAGTTCGGATTTACACATGCATAACGTGTCTTGGTGCTACACTGCGCAAGATAATTTGAATTATCAGTTTAGGTAAACAAGAAGAAAACATTGCCTGACACCTCGATACTGATACTGTGAAGGAAAATCGACCGAGGTTTAAATGGCTGAAAACTATAGCTATTCTTAAGGTTGTCTCTTCTGTGTTGTTGCAGGTTGTTCATTGGAATCAAGAAACTTCTAATGCTTGCTGAAATGGCTGTTCAGGTGGGAAATGTCAATATTTGAACAAATTCTTCCTTCAAATCATGTTGAACTGATCATATTGAGAATAAGATGGTTACTGAAACTAATTTGCGACTGTATATAATTTAGCAAGTTCGTTCTTTTATACTCATGTCTATTAATCTGTACGGTTATATCAGCCAATGCTCAAGAGAAAGCTGGCAAAGTTTTTATGTCCTTGTAAATTTGCGTCTTTTGCATAACTATGAGACAAGTATCAAAACCCCCACAAAATTCTAGTGTATATTCTTTCTAACAATACATGATTCGATTTCAGACAACCAAGGAAGACAGAGTTGACAAGTTTCTTTCGCTGTTGGAAAATGAAGGATGGTGAGTGAACTGTGATTTGATTGTTGGGTGACTAAACTGTAAATTGATTGGTTAGTGAACTGTAAATTGATTGGTTAGTGAACTGAAAACTGATTGGTGAGTGAACTGTAAATTGATTGGTTAGTGAACTGTAAATTGATTGGTGAGTGAACTGTAAATTGATTGGTGAGTGAACTGTAAATTGATTGGTGAGTGAACTGT